>JBBPBX010071661.1:0-18257 GCA_038048925.1 Garcialebias charrua | reverse complement strand
TTTATATGATTTGGGTGGCACGGTGGCTCAGTTGGTTGACCTGTTGGCTTTCAGTGAGAAGGTCATCAGATGAAATTCTGGCTGGAGGCCTTTCTGGGTGGAGTTTGCATGTTCTCTCCGTGCATGGGTTTTCTCCAGGTTCTCTGGTTTCCTCCCACAGACCAAAAACATGCATGTTAGTCTGATTGGTAATGTTAAATTGTCCCTAGGTGTGAGTGAGAGAGTGAATGGTTGTTTGTCTCGTTTGTCTCTATGTGTCCCTGTGATGGACTGGAGACCTGTTCAGGGTGTACCCCGCCTCTTGTGCAGTGATAGATGGATATGGGCGCCAGTGACCCTCACGACCTGAAAAGGAAGAAGCGGGTAAAGGTAATGGATGGATGGATGGATATGTATGATCTTTTAAAGTAGCCCTAATCAATATGTCTTCAGGCTTTTTAAAAGTTATTTTTGTAACATTCTTTAAAACTCATTTTCTATCTGTTTTTCACCCCTGACCTGTGCAGTATATTGTAGTGTGAGCTTTAAGAAAGAATGAAGTGAAAGTGGACCTAAAAAAATAATCTCCAGCAGTCGAAGAGTGTCAGGAATGGTTGAGTACTGTATGTTCTTTAATAACAAAGCTAAACTGTTTTTAAAAAGAACTGTCAAACCAAACCATAGACTACATGATGGTACACAGACTATTGCACGTAGAATGAGCAAACCCAATGAGCTCATATACACAGGAAGCAAAGCATAGACTTCCAAACCATGACACAGTCTCTGAACGTGTGTTTCCAAGAAAAAATGAAACAATCCAGCAAAGTGTTGAGACAAGACCTGAGAGATGCATCGTCCTTCACTTGGTCATTTACTATAGGACACGTTTTCAGCTAATATCTGTTTGGAAATTAACTCTTTTGTGATAAAACACAACTTTATGTGGTATTTGTTTTATAAATTCAGCAAATGAAATAGGAAGAAATTGTTTACAACAAAGTGCCTAAAGTTTCTATTTAAAAATGGTTCTTGGCTAATGTGTCTGTTCTGTGACAACGATGTCTGAAAATTGTCAGAGTCAGAGTCAGAGAGTCTTTATTGTCATTTGCACCGCATGTGGTACATGTGATGAAAACGAGATTATGTACACGGGGTCCCAGTTACATCCAACAACAAATGCAAGAGAAAAACAGTAATAACATCTAGAATTAACTAAGAAAAACATCAACTAGTAATACACTAAGCCTAATATAGTGGAAATAAACAGCAGCACGAACATGAGTTTGTATGAGCAGATGGTCACAGATGAACACAGCAACAAGAAAACAGATCAGCATCAGCACAGTGTGATATTTTGCAGTGTTTATTTTTTTATTTTATTTTTATTTATTCATGAATTGTCAGGTAATACAGACTAAAAATTAATGAAATATAAACCTATCAAAGTTTACAGAAAAACTTCATAAGAATTTTAGAAAGTCCAAACAAATATCGGCCAAGACCACTAAAAGATTACCAAGAAAATCTAGCACCGGAGAAGCAAAAAAAAAAAACAGTTTGAAGACATGAGGGATGGCTTAAAACTTTTGAACATCAACATTAACAAACTGTTTAGCTTCTGACCCACAACATAACAACGTTGAAGACTTGTCTGACGTATCCTTGGTTGAACTACAGAAACGCTGCTAAAGAAAAGTACAGTAGATGAGGCCTGAATGGCACCTTACACTACTTCCCTCCCTTTAAAATATGCTGGTATTATTTATTCTTGTTTAATTTCTGGAGATCATCCCTTCCAGGAGACCACTGGTACTTAGTATATTAGAATATAAAAAAATAGTGGATGAATGAACATGTACACAAACTCAAACACAAACACACCGTTTAATTTAAAAAACAAACAAACAAACAACGGACAACCTCTTATCTTCCACGAGGCTCATGACTCAGCACAGAGACGAGCAGGAAGGTCAAAACTGTTTCCGCTCCTCAGTGAGCCGATGTCTGCCCAGCCCATTACAGCGCGACTCACCTCACATGCCTTCTGTCTTTGCTGCACACCTTTCCACACACTCATCTCCTCCATTTGTCTTTACAAACACTCATTCCTGCACGCCCATCCATCACCTCCCTCCAGCAGAGAGCTTTAAGAGGATTCACTTACAATCCATAATGGTTTAATGGCCGACTTCGAGGTTTCACTGGCACTGACACACCGATGCATACAACAGTTGCAAATAACACAAACACACTGGGACTCAGGTGAAACAACCCCGAGGGTTAAAGGTAAAATATGTACCTGCAGGCAGGACACAACACTCTTCTCTAGCACATAGCTTAAGAGGATTGTGGATGAAAAAATATGTGAGGGATACGTCTGGACGGCCGCGCCCAGTCGGCCCATTAGGCAGATGGATGGAATACCAGTGGAAATGTAGAGTGGTGAGAGGCATTAAGGGTATGATAATGATGGGATCAACGGAACAGGCTTGGCAGTGACACAGACAGAAACAAGCCCAATAAAACATCAGAGTGATTTCACTGGAGCCACACTGTCCCCTGCACTAAAGGACATCGTGTCCCATAATGTAATGGACAGAAAGTGTACTCCGTGGGCAACAGTTGTCATGATAAAGCAAAAAAACATCTGGAAAATACTGAGGAATGTTTTAGCCTTTTGTACTTTTTATTCATTTTGTTTGTTTTTTTGATAAACTATAACTTTACTGCCATTAGCCTGCCAAGAACTTCCATGTAAATACTTGCTGGTAAATACTTGTGTGTATGTCCCAAATGTGGCTCACATATTCTTTTTAAACAAATAAGTTTGCTTTCTTAAAGAGTCTTTGAAACGTCTTTGAAACATCTAAAAGAATAAATCTGTATAGACTATAGCTGTAAAATGTGTAGTTGTTTTTATGGCATGAAAAGGCTTTTCAAAATGTCTGGACAGTCTTGTCACGTTTGGCCAGAGGACTGGACTCAGGAGCCAGAGAGTCACCAGCAACTCAAAAACTAAAACTGATTTATTATTTTATAAAAGCAAAACCAAAATGGTGATGCAACGATAACAGCAAAACAAAAGAAACAAATCTTCAGGAACAAAACTGACATAAAACCAACAACGCACTGCTGGTGAGTGAGACAAGGACTGAACACACAGGACTGAGGTAAATGGGAACGTGGAAACACTAAATGCTGACTGGGAACAGGTGAGAGTGGGCGTGGCTTCTGATTGAGCGGAAGAAATTGCAGTGAGGGAACGTGAGGGAATAAAGAGGAACACAGTTAAACAAAACTAAACCCAAAGAGCCCAAATCATGAAACAAATAAGTGTAACAATATAGGAGTTATTAGTCAGTTTACTGACTTACCTATAGTTTAGACGTGCAGGTATGAGCAGACTTTTATCTGCACAAACTTGCCACCAAGTTCACGGGGTCTCAACTTTTTCAGAATAAATCAACAAATCTAACGATGTGATTAGCCAGAAATGTAATTTCACGCTTAGACTTCAATTTATGTTGGTCTACCAAAAAATAGACCTTTTATTGAAACTATCACAAAAATTACATAAACATTTGTATCGATATTAGCTCTGATTTAATAACTACGTTGACAAGAATTCAAATTAAAACAAACAGACAGTTGGACCTTTCTGTTGGCACATTACTTAAAGTTTACCATGATGAAAATAAACATAAGGAGGAGTTTAAGGAGGAAAGATAAAAGATTGAAATGAAATGGTTGAATCTTATCTTGAGATGTTTAACCAGTGATGGCACCCTCTGCTCGGTTTCGGCTGGACGTCCGTCCCGTGATGAAACACTTTTACCTTCGTGAAGATGATCCTGTCTCAACTCCGGTAAATTAGTCAAGCCAGACGCGCAGGCTGCTGCGTTTTACAGGCGACCACTTTCATCTTGCCACGGTCTCGTGAAGTCTGCGTCGGCCTCCCAGAGTGATGCCTGGTTCTGGTTTTGTTCAAGATAACTTCAGAAAGAGTGTCACCGCTTGGAGCTGTGACACTCGAAGGGGTTCACAGCTGACGTGCTGTTTGAACCTTTGCTGAAGACGTGGGTCGAGTTGGCACAATGACCGGGCGTCTCCAGCTTTCTCCAGGGCAGAGAAGCCAGGTGTCAGTTTGTTCTCTCCCAAAACTCTAAACCAAAATCCAGGAAGTGCCCCTTAAGAAGGGGGTGTGACTTAGTCACATACTTCCTGCTGATTGGTTGTTGCACCCCTAGAGAGGGTGTGACTTTGCAAATGAGTGAGTTTGAGTGACAGATGATAGGGTAGACAAAACATAGAAAACATACGTGAGAAGATGCAGGTGCATGTGCACAAGTCAGTACTTTGTTTTGAGAACTGATTCATTGTTTTTAGAAAGGACGGGAGACCGAAAGCAAGCTATGTCTAGCACTTTTCCTTTGAAACAAAAACAGTTCAAACAAATACGAAGGATTGTTCCTTCAACTTTCGACACTTATTCTGCCTAGAGCAGACAGTTCAAAGCATGATCATTCTGAGATGTTCTCTTAACTTTGTCATATTTAAAATATACCAGTTTGGTAAAATCATCATTGAAATGACAAAAATACTGTTTGATCAATTCTGAATTAACACACATTAAAGAGAAAGTTCAATCTGATTAATTAGTGTCCATTAATTCATAATAATTGTTAACCAATATAGTGTCCACTTGTCTCCTTGAGGGTTTCAAGAAGGTGTAACACTTAGAGTTTCAGAGAGATGTGGAGAGGTGTACTTGAAGGTCAAGACAGAGGCCTATATCACTACAGTCCCCCTTTTTGGAAGTCATCGCCTGTCCTTGGAGATGAGTTCCAACACGAAAGGATACCACCGAATGTCTCTGACCTCTATGTAATCCAGCAAGTGGAAAAAGAAAAATCAAAAAGTTCAAAATTATACTCCCATAATGTTTTTGGAAATTCCATACTGTTCGTAGGTAATCCCATTGCGGCAAGCTTTTAATCCTTTGGAAAACATAGTCTGTTAACCCATGGAGAACTGAGTCTGTGATCCCTTGGAAAACAAAGTCTTATAATCCACAACGGTAAATCCACAACGATGGGGTTATTGATTTCATCAGCACCAATGGTTTTTAATCAGCATGTAGAGGGGATCCCTCGATTGAAGCAGAGGAGGCGGGCCTTGGATGAAGGTTGAAGACCAACGTTGGATCAGCAGGTCCCCACATCGAAGGTTGCAGGCTGGATGGCTTCCAGTCGGTGCCACCCTGGTTCAATGTGTCATGCAATTATGTGGTTTTAGGTGGGCTTATGATAGGGATTCTACATTAAGCCTTACCTATATGCACCTGGTATGTAAGCTATCATGGATTAGATCAGCTACAATTACCAATTAAGGGGTGGATCAATGCTGTAAAAATCAGAAATAGGGATCTATACCTATAGAAATGTGGAGGGCTTCTGTAACGAAGGCCTCTTCATTCAAACTATTCCTCCATTCATTAATTAGTTTAGGTTAAACTAAAATAAAAATGAAACTAGTTTGGTCTAAATGTCTGTTGTCTTTTAGACGAACGACGCAAGATTTGGTATTCCCTATAAATTTTGAAGTCTATGGCGAGACTCATCAAAATGAATAGATCTAGAATAGAAACGATCGCATCGGTTCTACCTAAATGATTGGGAGATCAGTGTAGATTATAGTACCTTAAGTAGTATTAATCTACAATGACTTTTCAAAGATTGAGATCTTTAACAAAATGAACAGCATGTTGGCATAGTTAAAATCCATTTAAGTCTTCAACTAATCAACAATCAAAACTAGTTTTGGCTGGGAGTGTTCAGAAAACAATAACAACTTCAATAACACAAAAGTAGCAATCAAGCAACTAAAAACAACGTATCACTACGTCAAACTCACTCTGGTCGTCAGATTCCACGTGTCACACACAAGAAAAACAGTTCTTAGCTTTATAACCGATGTCAATTAAATCCTGCAGATTTACACGGTTGTTAAGGTTAGTTTTTGTTGTGGGTTTTATGCTTAGCGTTTCTAAGTTCTAGTTGGAACGGTTTCTTTTCGCAACTAGTATAGTTTAAACTGTTTAGTTTATTTACTATCCTGTGCTTGGACGACCTTCTTTTCCCATGAAGTCTTTGAGTTTGCGAGATCTTTGTCGTTTGTGGGGTTATTGAAATCTTTGTCCTTGACATGGGCATGGCCTAACATCACCCCCCTGTGGTCATGAGGGACCACGCGCACGGGTGTGGACGTCCGTCCATGGGCACGAGTTAGGATGCCATTGTTTAGTTTAAGCTGTTCGCGCAGTTTATGGGGAACCTTGTACAGGAACCTTATAGGTCTCGGCCAACGTACCTCTGTACGTTTACCTCTTTCTGCGTAATGCAGGTGTGTCACAACTGTCGGCGCCGTCGCAGGCGCGTCTCTGTCGTTGTGATGTATGTCTTCCCACTTCATGAATGAAGAGGTGCTCTTTGAGTCTGTAAGAACTATGTCATCTCTGAGTAGTTCTAGATTCAAATGCTCTTGAACCAAGGTTTCATAGAAAGCTTGGCTGATGACTGAATTACCTGTCCCAGAGGACAGCACAGCGTTCTCGGTGTGTGATCCTTGGATCTCTACACCGTCCTCTACCTGTGGTAGGAAGTGTGAGTCTGCCCCCCTTTTGTTTGAGGAGGGGTCCTCAAAATCAGTAACAATGAATCCCAAGTGACTGTCAGAGTGTTGTAGACTGTCACCTTGTGGGCTCAGATGTCCTTGAACCAAGACTTCACTGCAAGCTTGGCTGTATGCCGAATTATCTGTCCCACAGGACAGTACAGCGTCATCGGTGTGGGACCCTTGGATCACCACACCTCCCTCTACCGGTGGTAGGTAGTGTTCAGTGAGTGCTGAAGGTGTCAGCTCGCAGAGGAGGTCCTCGTGATGGGCCAGAGTCTGGTCCAACTGTTGAGTCTCCTCTGTCTCACCTGTAGTTGAAGGTTCACTTACCGGGTCTGTGGTCCTGGTTGGGGAATCCCATGTGACCTCAGCGGTACCTGTTGTTAGACAGTCAGTGTCCTGACCTTGGGGAGGTACCACGAATGGCAGTGGACTGCTCACTGTGGCCCACATTGTCTGATTGCCATAATTTATAATCGCTTCAAAGCGATTTATAAAATCTTGGCCAACCACAAATGGAGCCCGGAGTGAGTCAAGTTCAGACACATATACCGGGTGGTATAGTGACATCTCGCCAATCTGCATGTGAACCATGGCTATTAGGGTTGTTCTCGTCTTTGCGAGGCCTTGTTGCTCACCATAAGTGTATTTCACAAAGGGTATTTGCCTGTCAACATCGTTAGCGGCGGTCCTTAGCTCCTCAAACAGTTCGGCTGACATGGTAGACACGTCTGAGCCGCTAACCAGGAGCGCTTCTTGCGCGAGGACCCCTTCCAATGTGAGTGGCAGGTAAGCTCTCTTAGCTATCCCCCTTTTTATAAAGTTACACAGAAACCGTTCAGGTTTTTCCACACGTGTCTGAGTACGTGTGACTCTGTCTGTGTAATCGTCGTCGCTGTCAGCATCATGATGGCTGTCTGCCTCATGACCTTCAGGATGCGGATTTTCAGCAATTTGTTTGCCGTCAGTATTTATGTCAGTGTTGACGTTGTTGTTGCCAACTGTGTGCACTGAGTTGTTGCAAAAGGCAGTGTTGCGCGTCGCTTCGTCAGGTGGAACAAAGTTGTTTGTGGTATCATCAAGGACAACGTTATACGTTGTCTCAGCTTGGTCAACCACTGTAACATTCAAATCATTTGACAAACAAACCACAACCTCAGTCACGTCCTCGCGCGGAGGCGCCGTTTCCATAATCTGGAGCATGTGTGACTCTTTGCATGTCTCAAACTGTGCAGTTCGAGGGGCAGGGGCAGGAGGGTCGCTTCTCGGGGGCACATGTCGGGACAGACCACTTTTCAAAGGGTCACGGTTCCCAGACATCAACTTCTCTCGAAGTTCACCCACTGTGAGACCTAGGTGAGAACTCTTTTGGTTCGATCTGAACCATCTTGGTTCATCTAGAGAGCGAACACCCGCCTTGTGTGGTTCTCTGCTCCTCTCAAGGTTTTCAACCTGAGGGGCAGGGGGTTCAGAACTCCTACAGCTCGTAGCACCATGCTGATGTATGTCATTATGAAAAACCTGTGACCTCTCGCACTTTGAAGGAGAGGGAACCTCTACTACTTCCTGCGAGTGGGATGTGACCTTTTGACCTGTACAAACCTCTGATGGTATCCTAGGTTGTATTTCGGCCTCAAAAACTGACGCAGCATATTGTCTTATCACTTCCATGGAATCTTTTTTGCAATCAACCTTGAAATGAACACATTTCATTTGAAAAGGCATAAGATTCATAATGAAAAGACGTTTAAACTCCACTTTTTCCTCTAATCCAGGAACAGGTTTGCCCCCGGAGTAGACCGAGATTAGCCTGTCGTAGAATGACAGGGGATTTTCCCACTTATCCTGACGGACGTTCTTAGCAGCTAAGTAATTAGCATACGAAGAGGCAGATTCCCCCAAAATGCGGGGAGCACGGGCAGGAATCCCAAGGCCCCCATCCATCCATCTAGGATAGATAGGAGAGGAGCCCCCCTCAGGTGGTTCACCTGTTTGAACGTCCATCTGTGTACTGATGTTCTGTGAAAAATCAAGTAAAGTGGGTCTCATATCGCAGCTTGCAAATATGCAAAGTGTATGAGCTGCTCAGAAAACATCCAAGATGTTAAATGAAATAAAAGTCAGTGATGTTTAGTAATTTGTCGACCTGTGACAAGGTCAAACAAAAACGGCTGTCGTTTTGAGATTTTTTGTGAAAAACCAAGACAAAAGAAGCCTCATGTGTGATATTTTAAACTTGCAGTTTAAAATAAAAATAAAAACAGACAGTTTGTTTTGCACAGAATCAATGATAAAATTGTCAAATTTTATCAACAACAGACATGTCTGTGTTAAATCTGTGTAACTGTCCTGCCATCAACATTTGATTATATGTGAAAATCAAATGAAAGGGTGCTGTGTGTACAATATCCTCAAAATGTATCCCGTGTAAAACAGGAACATTCAACATGTACAAATTACAGGAAGACTGCGTCTTCTAATGTAACCAGCAGGGGTCACAGCGCTGGAAGTGAGTTTATCACAGCGACTGTAATTTCTCTATCTGACCGCTATAGAGGCGCTGTTATCACCAGTGAGCGCAGCCGTAGCTTTCAGCCCACACAGACATCCAACACGGATGAAAAGCATCAATCAGACAGATCTAAAGCGTAACGTGATAAGCTCTAGAACCCAGGCTCACAAAAACGAAATCATGTGAGCAAAATCGGTTGAACTGTGAAACCATTTAAACTGCGTTTAAAAGAAATAAGGTCGGTCCTCATAAAACCGGCAAAATCGGCGTCACGTGACCTGGTCACATGGCGATCGGCAGTTTTCAGAGCAACCGGCTCTGTCCACCCACTAAAATCTCAAAAACACCGCGATTAAACAGTCTT
This sequence comes from Garcialebias charrua, assembly GCA_038048925.1. Taxonomy (NCBI): domain Eukaryota; kingdom Metazoa; phylum Chordata; class Actinopteri; order Cyprinodontiformes; family Rivulidae; genus Garcialebias; species Garcialebias charrua. The sequence goes on along the minus strand of JBBPBX010071661.1, from coordinate 8,724 downwards.
TTTAATGACAGTAATGGACAAACAAGCACGGAAACTCGTCTGGGACAAGTAGCTGAAGTGAAAAGTGACGAGGAGCGGGGCTTCATGCGTCAACACATACAGCGTAATCGACCAATCACAGCGAAGACAGAACTGTAGTTCTAAAACCCAAGTGTTCATGGGAAATTGTGTCTTCCAAACCTAACGCCACCCACTAGTGACGTGCCGTTCGAGCGGTGCGTTCACGGACCTGCGGTCTTCCGAACTCTAGCGTGGAACGGACTTTTTAACGTTCTAAAACAGTCATAAATATCGCAAAACACCGCGGTTAAGCCAGTCTTCGACGAAATCACGTGCATAGAACTCAAACAACACAGATAAACTGTCAGAAATGTGTGCAAAAATGAACCCGACAACCAGAGTCTACAGAAACCAACGTTTTTGAACGCGACACACAATGGACCAATCACAGCGTTTTAAGCAGCCATCTTGTCTCTCAGTACCGTTTTTAGCATTAGCTCGACCCAAAGTACTGGACTCTCTTCCACAAAATAAACGTATTTTTACACCACAGAAAATACTGTCAATGAGCTAAAACACAACCAAGCTAACTCCCCGGCCTTCCAAAGAAGGAAGCACACTACCTGTGTACAACAACGGACTTTACGTCAAACAGAACCGGACTACATCCGGTCCTTGCGGAGTGGGTTTTCCCGAACCTCGGCAAACACGTTGTAACAGATTAGGTAAAATGGAGCAGCATATGTGTGAAACAGACCTTCAACAATAAATCGCAGATGTAATAGAATGAAACAGGATCGTGACACGGCGGTCACCACAATGAAAAATGCATGCAGCCTCGCGACACGTAATGAAACGTCTCACAAGCACAGACAAAACATTTATCACTCAGCAGCTTCAAGCATTACGTTCAAATGTGAATGAAAAAATAATTCTAACGGGAAAATAATCCAGACAATGCCACGCTCAGCAACTCCCGGACACTCACCAGCCAAAACCACTCTATAAGCCCAAAACCAGGATGCAAAACTAATGCCAACAACACCATAACAAAAAATAAGCTACAAAAACAACTTATCAATTTAATCTTTCAGAAGACCAGTACGCGGCCACCAATATGTAACAATATAGGAGTTATTAGTCAGTTTACTGACTTACCTATAGTTTAGACGTGCAGGTATGAGCAGACTTTTATCTGCACAAACTTGCCACCAAGTTCACGGGGTCTCAACTTTTTCAGAATAAATCAACAAATCTAACGATGTGATTAGCCAGAAATGTAATTTCACACTTAGACTTCAATTTATGTTGGTCTACCAAAAAATAGACCTTTTATTGAAACTATCACAAAAATTACATTAAACATTTGTATCGATATTAGCTCTGATTTAATAACTACGTTGACAAGAATTCAAATTAAAACAAACAGACAATTAGGAACTTAACTGTTGGTACATTTACTTGACAGATTAAATACTTATGAAAAATAAGAAATAGGAGGAAGAAGATGAAAGCTAAGTTAACTGAAATTAATTATTTGAAACAACCAGAGTAGCACCTTCCCATACGGTTCAGCTGGGCTTCCCACACGTTCAGGACACAATCAACGCCTCGTTACCTGTTGACGATACGTCTTGGAGATAAGAGTTGAAGTTTGTGGACATTAAAGGACTGTGTTGTCCCGTTCACGTCCAGATGACCTCCGCGCGTGTGAGCTGATTCAGACGAGTGAGAAGAACCGCTTCTCCCGGCAGGAACAGAGCCAGCTACTGGCTGAGCTTTCAAAGTAAAACTTCAGAAAACAAATTCTTCCAGAAGATGAGTGAGTGAATTACAGTAAGCTTTACTGTAACTCCAGCTGAGACGTGGGTCGTTGACATATGACCGGGCCGACTCCAGCTTTCCCCAGAGGAGAGAGCAGGTTGACAGTTCGTACTCCTCGAAACACTAACCCAAAATGCAGGAAGTGCCCCTTAAGAAGGGGGTGTGACTTAGTCACATACTTCCTGCTGATTGGTTGTTGCACCCCTAGAGAGGGTGTGACTTTGCAAATGAGTGAGTTTGAGTGACAGATGATAGGGTAGACAAAACATAGAAAACATACGTGAGAAGATGCAGGTGCATGTGCACAAGTCAGTACTTTGTTTTGAGAACTGATTCATTGTTTTTAGAAAGGACGGGAGACCGAAAGCAAGCTATGTCTAGCACTTTTCCTTTGAAACAAAAACAGTTCAAACAAATACGAAGGATTGTTCCTTCAACTTTCGACACTTATTCTGCCTAGAGCAGACAGTTCAAAGCATGATCATTCTGAGATGTTCTCTTAACTTTGTCATATTTAAAATATACCAGCTTGGTAAAATCATCATTGAAATGACAAAAATACTGTTTGATCAATTCTGAATTAACACACATTAAAGAGAAAGTTCAATCTGATTAATTAGTGTCCATTAATTCATAATAATTGTTAACCAATATAGAGTCCACTTGTCCTTGAGAAACTCCTTGAGAGTTTCAAGAAGGTGTAACACTGAGAGTTTCAGAGAGATGTGGAGAGGTGTACTTGAAGGTCAAGACAGAGGCCTATATCACTACAGTCCCCCTTTTTGGAAGTCATCGCCTGTCCTTGGAGATGAGTTCCAACACGAAAGGATACCACCGAATGTCTCTGACCTCTATGTAATCCAGCAAGTGGAAAAAAAAAATCAAAAAAAGTTCAAAATTATACTCCCATAATGTTTTTGGAAATTCCATACTGTTCGTAGGTAATCCCTTTGCGGTAAGCTTTCAATCCTTTGGAAAACAAAGTCTGTTAACCCATGGAAAACTGAGTCTGTGATCCCTTGGAAAACAAAGTCTTATAATCCACAACGGTAAATCCACAACGATGGGGGTTATTGATTTCATCAGCAAGAATGGTTTTTAATCAGCATGTAGAGGGGATCCCTCGATTGAAGCAGAGGAGGCGGGCCTTGGATGAAGGTTGAAGACCAACGTTGGATCAGCAGGTCCCCACATCGAAGGTTGCAGGCTGGATGGCTTCCAGTCGGTGCCACCCTGGTTCAATGTGTCATGCAATTATGTGGTTTTAGGTGGGCTTATGATTGGGATTCTACATTAAGCCTTACCTATATGCACCTGGTATGTAAGCTATCATGGATTAGATCAGCTAAAATTACCAATTAAGGGGTGGATCAATGCTGTAAAAATCAGACATAGGGATCTATACCTATAGACATGGGGAGGGCTTCTGTAACGAAGGCCTCTTCATTCAAACTATTCCTCCATTTATTATTTAGTTTAGGTTAAACTAAAATAAAAAAATGAAACTAGCTTGGTCTAAATGTCTGTTGTCTTTTAGACGAACGACGCAAAATTTGGTATTCCCTATAAATTTTGAAGTCTATGGCGAGACTCATCAAAATGAATAGATCTAGAATAGAAACGATCGCATCGGTTCTACCTAAATGATTGGGAGATCAGTGTAGATTATAGTACCTTAAGTAGTATTAATCTACAATGACTTTTCAAAGATTGAGATCTTTAACAAAATGAACAGCATGTTGGCATAGTTAAAATCCATTTAAGTCTTCAACTAATCAACAATCAAAACTAGTTTTGGCTGGGAGTGTTCAGAAAACAATAACAACTTCAATAACACAAAAGTAGCAATCAAGCAACTAAAAACAACGTATCACTACGTCAAACTCACTCTGGTCGTCAGATTCCACGTGTCACACACAAGAAAAACAGTTCTTAGCTTTATAACCGATGTCAATTAAATCCTGCAGATTTACACGGTTGTTAAGGTTAGTTTTTTGTTGTGGGTTTTATGCTTAGCGTTTCTAAGTTCTAGTTGGAACGGTTTCTTTTCGCAACTAGAATAGTTTAAACTGTTTAGTTTATTTACTATCCTGTGCTTGGACGACCTTCTTTTCCCATGAAGTCTTTGAGTTTGCGAGATCTTTGTCGTTTGTGGGGTTATTGAAATCTTTGTCCTTGACATGGGCATGGCCTAACATCACCCCCCTGTGGTCATGAGGGACCACGCGCACGGGTGTGGACGTCCGTCCATGGGCACGAGTTAGGATGCCATTGTTTAGTTTAAGCTGTTCGCGCAGTTTATGGGGAACCTTGTACAGGAACCTTATAGGTCTCGGCCAACGTACCTCTGTACGTTTACCTCTTTCTGCGTAATGCAGGTGTGTCACAACTGTCGGCGCCGTCGCAGGCGCGTCTCTGTCGTTGTGATGTATGTCTTCCCACTTCATGAATGAAGAGGTGCTCTTTGAGTCTGTAAGAACTATGTCATCTCTGAGTAGTTCTAGATTCAAATGCTCTTGAACCAAGGTTTCATAGAAAGCTTGGCTGATGACTGAATTACCTGTCCCAGAGGACAGCACAGCGTTCTCGGTGTGTGATCCTTGGATCTCTACACCGTCCTCTACCTGTGGTAGGAAGTGTGAGTCTGCCCCCCTTTTGTTTGAGGAGGGGTCCTCAAAATCAGTAACAATGAAGTCCAAGTGACTGTCAGAGTGTTGTAGACTGTCACCTTGTGGGCTCAGATGTCCTTGAACCAAGACTTCACTGCAAGCTTGGCTGTATGCCGAATTATCTGTCCCACAGGACAGTACAGCGTCATCGGTGTGGGACCCTTGGATCACCACACCTCCCTCTACCGGTGGTAGGTAGTGTTCAGTGAGTGCTGAAGGTGTCAGCTCGCAGAGGAGGTCCTCGTGATGGGCCAGAGTCTGGTCCAACTGTTGAGTCTCCTCTGTCTCACCTGTAGTTGAAGGTTCACTTACCGGGTCTGTGGTCCTGGTTGGGGAATCCCATGTGACCTCAGCGGTACCTGTTGTTAGACAGTCAGTGTCCTGACCTTGGGGAGGTACCACGAATGGCAGTGGACTGCTCACTGTGGCCCACATTGTCTGATTGCCATAATTTATAATCGCTTCAAAGCGATTTATAAAATCTTGGCCAACCACAAATGGAGCCCGGAGTGAGTCAAGTTCAGACACATATACCGGGTGGTATAGTGACATCTCGCCAATCTGCATGTGAACCATGGCTATTAGGGTTGTTCTCGTCTTTGCGAGGCCTTGTTGCTCACCATAAGTGTATTTCACAAAGGGTATTTGCCTGTCAACATCGTTAGCGGCGGTCCTTAGCTCCTCAAACAGTTCGGCTGACATGGTAGACACGTCTGAGCCGCTAACCAGGAGCGCTTCTTGCGCGAGGACCCCTTCCAATGTGAGTGGCAGGTAAGCTCTCTTAGCTATCCCCCTTTTTATAAAGTTACACAGAAACCGTTCAGGTTTTTCCACACGTGTCTGAGTACGTGTGACTCTGTCTGTGTAATCGTCGTCGCTGTCAGCATCATGATGGCTGTCTGCCTCATGACCTTCAGGATGCGGATTTTCAGCAATTTGTTTGCCGTCAGTATTTATGTCAGTGTTGACGTTGTTGTTGCCAACTGTGTGCACTGAGTTGTTGCAAAAGGCAGTGTTGCGCGTCGCTTCGTCAGGTGGAACAAAGTTGTTTGTGGTATCATCAAGGACAACGTTATACGTTGTCTCAGCTTGGTCAACCACTGTAACATTCAAATCATTTGACAAACAAACCACAACCTCAGTCACGTCCTCGCGCGGAGGCGCCGTTTCCATAATCTGGAGCATGTGTGACTCTTTGCATGTCTCAAACTGTGCAGTTCGAGGGGCAGGGGCAGGAGGGTCGCTTCTCGGGGGCACATGTCGGGACAGACCACTTTTCAAAGGGTCACGGTTCCCAGACATCAACTTCTCTCGAAGTTCACCCACTGTGAGACCTAGGTGAGAACTCTTTTGGTTCGATCTGAACCATCTTGGTTCATCTAGAGAGCGAACACCCGCCTTGTGTGGTTCTCTGCTCCTCTCAAGGTTTTCAACCTGAGGGGCAGGGGGTTCAGAACTCCTACAGCTCGTAGCACCATGCTGATGTATGTCATTATGAAAAACCTGTGACCTCTCGCACTTTGAAGGAGAGGGAACCTCTACTACTTCCTGCGAGTGGGATGTGACCTTTTGACCTGTACAAACCTCTGATGGTATCCTAGGTTGTATTTCGGCCTCAAAAACTGACGCAGCATATTGTCTTATCACTTCCATGGAATCTTTTTTGCAATCAACCTTGAAATGAACACATTTCATTTGAAAAGGCATAAGATTCATAATGAAAAGACGTTTAAACTCCATATTTTCCTCTAATCCAGGAATAGTTTTTCCCCCGGAGTAGACCGAGATTAGCCTGTCGTAGAATGACAGGGGATTTTCCCACTTATCCTGATGGACGTTCCTAGCAGCTAAGTAATTAGCATACGATGAGGCCGATTCCCCCAAAATGCGGGGAGCACGGGCAGGAATCCCAAGGCCCCCATCCATCCATCTAGGATAGATAGGAGAGGAGCCCCCCTCAGGTGGTTCACCTGTTTGAACGTCCATCTGTGTACTGATTTTCTGCGAAAAACCAAGTAAAGTGGGTCTCATATCGCAGCTTGCAAATATGCAAAGTGTATGAGCTGCTCAGAAAACATCCAAGATGTTAAATGAAATAAAAGTCAGTGATGTTTAGTAATTTGTCGACCTGTGACAAGGTCAAACAAAAAACGGCTGTCGTTGTGAGATTTTTTGTGAAAATCAAAACAAAAGAACGCCTCATGTGTGTTATTTCAAACTCGCAGTTTAAAACAAACAGGGACAGAGAGCCAGTTTTGCACAGAATTAAAGATAAACTGTTAAGTTTTATCTAAAAACATACATGTCTGTATTAAATCTGTGTAACTGTTCTGCCATCAACATTTGATTATATGTGAAAATCAAATTAAAGTGTGCTGTGAGTACAATATTCTCAAAATGTTTCCCGTTTAAAACAGGAACAGTTAACATGTACACATTACAGGAAGACTGCGTCTTCTAATGTAACCAGCAGGGGTCACAGCGCTGGAAGTGAGTTTATCACAGCGACTGTAATTTCTCTATCTGACCGCTATAGAGGCGCTGTTATCACCAGTGAGCGCAGCCGTAGCTTTCAGCCCACACAGACATCCAACACGGATGAAAAGCATCAATCAGACAGATCTAAAGCGTAACGTGATAAGCTCTAGAACCCAGGCTCACAAAACGAAATCATGTGAGCAAAATCGGTTGAACTGTGAAACCTTTTAAACTGCGTTTAAAAGAAATAAGGTCGGTCCTCATAAAACCGGCAAAATCGGTGTCACGTGACCTGGTCACATGGCGATCGGCAGTTTTTCAGAGCAACCGGCTCTGTCCACCCACTAAAATCTCAAAAACACCGCGATTAAACAGTCTTTTCAAAGACAGTAATGGACAAACAAGCACGGAAACTCGTCTGGGACAAGCAGCTGTGAAGTGAAAGTTGACGAGGAGCGGGGCTTCACCCACTGCGCATGCGTCAACACATACAGCGTAATCGACCAATCACAGCGAAGACAGAACTGTAGTTCTAAAACCCAAGTGTTCATGGGAAATTGTGTCTTCCAAACCTAACGCCACCCACTAGTGACGTGCCGTTCGAGCGGTGTGTTCACGGACCTGCGGTCTTTCGAACTCTAGCGTGGAACGGTCTTTTTAACGTTCTAAAACAGTCATAAATATCGCAAAACACCGCGGTTAAGCCAGTCTTCGACGATATCACGTGCATAGAACTCAAACAACACAGATAAACTGTCAGAAATGTGTGCAAAAATGAACCCGACAACCAGAGTCTACAGAAACCAACGTTTTTGAACGCGACACACAATGGACCAATCACAGCGTTTTAAGCAGCCATCTTGTCTCTCAGTACCGTTTTTAGCATTAGCTCGACCCAAAGTACTGGACTCTCTTCCACAAAATAAACGTATTTTTACACCACAGAAAATACTGTCAATGAGCTAAAACACAACCAAGCTAACTCCCCGGCCTTCCAAAGAAGGAAGCACACTACCTGTGTACAACAACGGACTTTACGTCAAACAGAACCGGACTACATCCGGTCCTTGCGGAGTGGGTTTTCCCGAACCTCGGCAAACACGTTGTAACAGATTAGGTAAAATGGAGCAGCATATGTGTGAAACAGACCTTCAACAATAAATCGCAGATGTAATAGAATGAAACAGGATCGTGACACGGCGGTCACCACAATGAAAAATGCATGCAGCCTCGCGACACGTAATGAAACGTCTCACAAGCACAGACAAAACATTTATCACTCAGCAGCTTCAAGCATTACGTTCAAATGTGAATGAAAAAATAATTCTAACGGGAAAATAATCCAGACAATGCCACGCTCAGCAACTCCCGGACACTCACCAGCCAAAACCACTCTATAAGCCCAAAACCAGGATGCAAAACTAATGCCAACAACACCATAACAAAAAATAAGCTACAAAAACAACTTATCAATTTAATCTTTCAGAAGACCAGTACGCGGCCACCAATATGTAACAATATAGGAGTTATTAGTCAGTTTACTGACTTACCTATAGTTTAGACGTGCAGGTATGAGCAGACTTTTATCTGCACAAACTTGCCACCAAGTTCACGGGGTCTCAACTTTTTCAGAATAAATCAACAAATCTAACGATGTGATTAGCCAGAAATGTAATTTCACACTTAGACTTCAATTTATGTTGGTCTACCAAAAAATAGACCTTTTATTGAAACTATCACAAAAATTACATTA
>JBBPBX010071660.1:0-18257 GCA_038048925.1 Garcialebias charrua | reverse complement strand
AAAAAAATCTTTATTTCTGTCTTATGTTTGTTTATTGTTTAAGGAAATTCTACCATCGTTCTTTAGTTTGTAGCAGGTCGCTCTTGTAAATGAGTCCACGAGGCTCAATGGGATTTACCTGACTAAATAAAGGTTGAATGAATTGTAGATGAGACCTGTTTTAAACAAAAACCACAGATGAGGTACAGCCAACAATAGACAATAAAAATTTACGTCAACAAATTTTATTACAATTTATTACTGCTTTAATAGAATGTTCCAAACATTAAGATGGGGATTAAAGAATATATTTAAGGTTCAAATCACAGTATAAAACAAAACTAAACACATTAAATTACAATAAAATGATTATGATAAATGACAATGTTCAGTCAGGTCATCTGGACAGTTTTTTTTTTCTGACTCACAAAAAAAAAACAATCCAGTTGACCTGACTGAACATAGTTGGATGATCAATATCAGTTTTCACTTTAAAAGGAGAATTAAGATAGGTTCAAATGCAGGTGCTGGTCATAAACTTAAATTATTGTGAAAAAGTTTATTTCAGTAAATTCATTCAAAAAGTGAAACTTGTATATTCATTCATTACACACAGACTGATGTATGAGCATGTACCATACAGCTTGAAATATATCAGTCTGTGTGTAATGAATGAATATAATCTACATGTTTCACTTTTTGAATAGAATTACTGAAATAAATCAACTTTTTCATGATGTTCTAATTTTATGACTAGCACCTGTAGTTTGTGTCTAAAACTTGGCTATGTCCAAGAGGGTGAAATACAGTTCTGAGGCTGATTGCCAGTCTTGTGGTTGCTGCAGTCCATTTTGTTCTACAGCCAGTTGCAGGTACTCCTCAATGAGTGGATCACCACACACATCAGTAGCTTGTGTTGCTTCAGGGAACACATCCAGTTCCGTCTCCTCAACAGCAAATCCAGTCCCTTGAACCATATCTGCAAAACAATAGAATTGAAGATGCAAATGTGAAGGATTATTTTTACATTTACTACAAATACTTTTAAATGTGGGAGTGGTGGAGCAGAGGTTAAGAAGGTGAGCCTGAGATCGGAAGATCGCCAGTTCTTGCCCTGGTACCGACAACATCAAAAATGTGGCTGGGATAAGTGAAGCAGTCACACCTGTCTCCACCTTCATCTGCCCCACTCTGGGCCCTTGAGCAAGGCCCTTAACCCACACCATCTATTCCCCCGGGAACCCTAGATGCAGCTCTCTGCTCCACACAGAGGGCTGTGGTAGCTCGGTGGTCTGTGGTTATGTCAGGAAGGACATCCTGCGTAAAAACAATTGCCAAATCTTCGTGCGACTAGTTCGCTGTGGTGACCCCTGACGAAGGGAGAAGCCGAAAGAAGAAGAAAACAAAAAAAAACTACAAATACTTTTAAATATCAAATGTGTTTCATGACTTGTATGACACGTATGAGAGCACGCCCAGTGACAGCTTACAACATACCAGCTTAGCTCACATGTGTACAATGATTAAAATATACTTTACCAACTTGGACTATAACATACCACTTTTCATTATTATTTCATGCAAATGGCTACTTCATTCTGTGAAGATGTCAATTACCGTACCTGTGAGGCAAGAGATATAGTTCATTTGGAATCCTCCCAGGACATGATGCAAGTCTGCTTGGCCGGATCCTGTGTTTGTTCCACTGCTCTGTGCATTCATCTAGGTCTTTTTGCAGAACACTGAGGAAGCAGAATCTCAGCAAGCATTTGTGTTCGTGGGTTCCACTGAAGTTCCCTGAATCTCTTATGTCTGCAAACAAGTCCATCCAAAACTGAGACCTGGAGATACATTAGAATATAAGTTGCTTTTTTAAATTATTGATTAAATAAATGTCTCCCCTACTCCACTTTTCACTTTTGATTACATGTAAAGCATGCTACAAAAGTATGTCATAAACAAAATAATGCTGCTTATTTTTCAGACAGTCTAAAACATTTTTGTGTGCTCTGTAACTGGACAGACAAACTAAAGGTTGTTATCTATAGTTAAATACTACTGTGCATTTTTCATTCATTCATTCAACCTTTATCAATACAGGCTAGCCTCGTTGATTTAAAGCATGCAACCAATATATTAAGATTTGTGGTGACTGGCAGATTAAAGCCGAGCACAGTTTAAACAGCTGCCCAGTGTAAATATTAAAACTGAAGAAACTTGTTTTAGCATTTATGCTACGTCAACTTAAACAGCTAATCGCTGGTACACTTGCTAACTAACACACACTAGGTTAGTTCTCTGTGGACAAATATATTTATAGTTTGCAAAATCGTGGGCTTCATTTAACGTTTCAATGAGCACGTTATGTAAACAACACATTACTAATGCCACACGAGTAATGTAAACTGAAATGTACGTCAATAAAACTTCCTTACCTTTAAGATCCTTCTGAGTTCTTCCAGCGTCATGTCTTCTTTAAGCATGAACAAAACACCCTGATGCATGCTCAACAATCCAGGTAGAAAAATCTAACAAACAGTTTACAGGCTAACGGATAGCATGCTAATGCTAACCTCCGTGTGTTTGTGTGTGAGTGTGTGTGTGTGTGTGTGTGTGTGTGTGTGTGTGTGTGTGTGTGTGTGTGTGTGCTGTGTTCGGTTTTATGTTGTTAATAAAGTTTAAAAAAAAAGTGGAAAAAACAACAGTTTGTCTTAATGTAATTTCGTTTTTCCAAATGTTGTAGTGTTTTTCTTGTTTTTGTTGTGTTTTTCCAAATGTAATTCCGTTTTTTTCCTAATTTGTTTTTTTCTACTTCCGCTTTGGCCACTTCCGGTTTGGCTTAATGTAATTTGTTTTTTTCTACTTCCGCTTTGGCCACTTCCGGTTTGGCTTAATGTAATTTGTTTTTTTCTACTTCCGCTTTGGCCACTTCCGTTTTTTCAAATGTTGTTGTGTTTTTTCAAATGTAATTTCGTTTTTTCAAATGTAATTCTGTTTTTTCAAATGTCGTTGTGTTTTTGTTGTGTTTTTTCAAATGTAATTCCGTTTTTTCCAATGTTGTTGATTTACACCTTGGGGCCACCGTAGAAAATGGCTAGGCAGACAGACAAACAGAGGGGGGAGAGATGGGGAAAGCCTACACTCTGACTTGGGGGGAGGAGGTGAGGGAATTCCCTGATGAGCAAGATGGTTTTTACATCTGGTTGGTTTGGAGGGTTGCCTGGAGCTCCGCAGCGCCACACGGCCTGGTCTGCAGCAGGGATAAGTCCAGTCCTATCTTCTTCAAAATGAGTATAATCTGTAACATACAGGAAGCATAAAACCATAGAACAACCTTAGTTTTTTAATTTTAATATTGTTTTGAAGAAGTCTTAGCAGCAGGTTGAAACATTAGGACTTAAAAACACGTGCATCACAGAGTATGACTTGAATTGTTAGCGTTCATTCAAAGGATGTTAATACCTGGCAAAACACTCAGATCTCAAACAAGTCTAAACAAACATCATGAAAATTAGTTGAGGCATTGTACTTCTATCTCATGTTATGTCTAGACAGTGTTTTGGGGTTTGGTTGGATTAGCGTTCATATCTTTAGCTAACAAGATAGAAATGTGTCAACTTAAAGTAAGTTAAGTTACTTTGCTTTATAGCTGTTTGGCCACTTGATTTCTGAATACCCTGGACTAGCACAAATGCATAATGTTACTGAACAATAAAGGGTTAAGTCTGTTGGGACATGAATGTGCCTCTGCTTTTTCAAAGCAACAGTTGAGATGTTTTGGAATGATTATGAGCAATTAAGCTCTTGTTTACTGTGAAGTTTGGAGTAACATAGTTTAATTCTGACCAATAATTCAGGTGTGCATGGATAGGTGCTGTCTCAAAACAGTTCCAGTTCTAAGAAGAACCATAGCAGTTCTTTTGTGAATGCTGTTTCATAATTTTTTTAAATTCCATCAGATTTGCATTGATTTATGTATAATGCTGTGCATATGCATAGGCGTAGCCAGGATTTTATGAGGGGTGGTTCGTTTGAAGAAAAAGTGGACCTGTAGGACTACCGTACATACTCTGATTGGTTCATTGGCGGTGGTACACGTTACTTCAAACATGTAAACAAGCTAATTAGAAAAACATGGACGCTCCGTTTCAGGCTTCCTGTGAGTAACTATGTGTCCTATCACTGTAAACTTAGCTTAAGGGATAGAATGGGGGTACTGGCACCAATTTCAGATAAATTACTGTTCCCAACATGGCGGAAATAGACAAAAACAAGGGGGGAAAAAACATGGCAAAAATCGTCGTCACAAACTTATCTTAGCTATAGCATGTTTTAGCATTATCCCATATCTTATAAAAACGTGACCCACTTCTAATCTCTCTAACATCAAACTTAAAATACACAAATGAACAGTTGAATCAAAAACCACAATGTAATTTTACCGTTTGAATCCACCGTGTTGCCTTCCAAGCCAGGACAGAGTGAATGTCGTCTTCACCTCACACGTCTATATCTTGCGGGAGTTGTAGGCGGGACTTCATAGGCAAAGTGGGCGGTTTGTTCGAACCCCCCGAACCCCGCCTGGCTATGCGCATGGTATGTGTAAGAAACAGCAGCAGCTAGCTGTAGTAGCTAACTACTGCAGACTGGAGGCATTTTCAGACAGCCTAATACCAAACTGATGCAAAATAACTATCTGTGTAGTTTATGAAGTGGTGTTTTCTTAAAATGCTGTCATGCTTTTAGAACAGAGTTGTTCTTGACTGACAGCACTTTGGTCTTGGTGCCACTCAGATGATCCTTTAACCAACTTGGCTAGAATAAAACTCAATTTCTCCAAACTTACGGTAGGCTGAAAGCTATCTGCAGCAGGTGAGATTGGTTGTTCATAACATCTCCACAGAACCTCACCTCCAAACATCTGAACTGTCACTTTGTTTAGATAGTCATTAACATTTTACACAAATCCATTGTTGGTGAAAACGTAGGGGAAAAAATAAAATAAAATTATATATATATATACTGTATACTGTACAGGGAACCCCCGACCTACGAACGAGTTAGGGACCTAAGAACGGTTCGCAGCTCGATCCGTTCGTAGGTAGGGGGTGAAAATTATATTTAAAAAAAAAAATTATTCATTCATTCATTCATTCAACCTTTATTTATCATGCTAACGGAGCGCGCACACACATTAAATGTACAGTAGTGTACTGTAATGTTAAACATTGCTATTCACATTTACAGAATAAATAAAAATATATTTTCTTACTTTGAGATGGTCAAAGCCGACATCTTAGGTTGCCATGCGTTGATTGTTGTCGGGGCCGAGCAGCGCGGCGGCCGGCCAGTGAACCACCGCAGCTGCTCCAGACCTGTGTTAGCTAGCTGGCTAGCTTCTGCTAGCCAAGCCATGAGCTGGTGTTGGAGCGGCGGCGCGATCAATCTGTAGCTCCTGCTCCAGCCTGAGACGTCCACAGAGCTCACAGAGACGTTTCCAGCTCGTAATTAATCCATATGAAGCCATCCTGGTCACCAGTCTTCGGCCGGCTACCGTGTTAGCTCCCGTGTTAGCTTCTGGAGCTAGCCAGGCCGGAGGTGTAGCCAGGCCGGCCGGAGGTGTTCGCACGGCGGCCTGGCACGATCGGCGATAAATCCGCTGCTTCCTGAGACATCCACAAAGTTCACAGAGACGTTTCCAGCTCGTAATTAATCCATATGAAGCCATCCTGGTCACCAGTCTTCGGCTGGCTCCCGGGCAGCTAACCTAAAATGGCGTCCGGTGTTCTGTGACCGGAGACCCCAGTGACTGAACCTAAAATGGCGTCCGCCGTCCGGTGTTCTACATTAATTTGTGACCGTGTAAACTGAAGACCTACTTCCTGTTGCCCAAGATTGCTCAGAAATTGCTCAAAAATGATCAGAAATGATCTTTTTTATCATAATTATTATTTATAAAGCCTTTAAAACAACCAGAACATGAAATTAAGAACATTTAAACACAAAAACACAAAAAAAAAAAAAAATTTTTTTTTTTTTTTTAATACAGTAATTTCATATTTTTATTAAATATGATATGTTCGTAGGTCCCGTGGTTCGCAGGTCGATGGGGTCGTAGGTCGGGGGTTACCTGTATATATTTTCCATTTCAGAGAAAAAGTATTGAATGAAACTGAACGTTCTGAACTAATGAGTGAATAGGTAAATATTTCTGAAGCTAAAAAAAAATCATAGAATACTCATTTGCTTTCTCTAAAGCAAAGCAGTCAGTTGGTTCTAGACGAAGGATGTCTACATTTGTTCATAGACTTCTTTTCTTCAAGCTTGTCTGAACAAGTCATAACCAAAAACAAAAAACTCCCTTTTATTTTGTGAGGGACAGTTATTCATCTGTGGTAGGCCTGAAACACTGCAACCTTTTGTTATGACTAGAAAAGTGATCCATCATTTACGAAACGTGACTCACGTTTGGCTACAAGTTGCCAGAAAGACCTTGCTAAAATACAGAATAAAGCTTTCGTTTTCACCATGTGGTCAGTCTGAATGTTTGTGCGAACAGTTCTTGCTCTGACCCTTGCAAGGCTCCAAAATACCTTGGTAACGCACCGTTTTACCAACAACATGGCTTCACATCTTGAGGATAAATGGATTTCATGAATGTGTAACTCGCCAGACCATCTTTGCCACACAGCTGGTTTATGATAAAAGGATGAAATTGAACTCCTCTGACCACATCCCTCTCAGCTCCAAGGTCAAACCAACTCACGCCCTTCTTGTTATACATCAAGAATAAGCCTCTTCCTGCCTATAAACCTATCATAAATCTACTGTCAGCTCATAAACTCTGAGTCTGAAGCAGTCCTACATGTTTTCAGTTTAACCAGTTCACAGATTGGCCAAAACCAGGTGCGTCAGTGGTTATCAGTCATGAGGGAATCCTCTTTGGCTTTTCTCTTCCTTGGGCACGAAGGTGGATGCTTCAGGAACATGTATGAATGACTGAAGCCTTTTTATTCAAGACAGCAGCAGAAGCATCAGAAAGGAAATACATGGAATCTAACCTTGAGATATGTAAACAGGAAAGAGGGGAAAATGCTCCCTAAAATCATTTCTGGAAAAGACGCGTGCCTGAAAAGTACATCTGGGTTGTTTCAGTGGACAGCCTCCCCAATTAGGCACGTGAATCATATTTTCCATTCGCAAAAAATCGTGAACTTTGTTGGTCAGTGAAAGCTGTTGTGCTCAAACTGTGCCTTTCAGAAGGTAATTTCACTTTTGGCTGTCAGTTTAATGAAAAGACAGGAGTCAGAATCTGTAAGTTCATAATAGGGTCGAATATTTTACCGGTCAGCTGTCTAGTGTCGAGGCTCGAATAAGAAATTTGTTTGAAGCATCACAAGTGAACTAATTTAAACCAGGTGGAGCACGTAGTTTGTGACTTTTGCTCGTTAACTGAACTTTAGTGCATGAAAAGGTAACAAATGAGATGTGTTTTTGTGAACTAGACAACAGAGGTGTTGCCAGGCATCAGGCACACACAAAGACGATGACTCGAAGAAGCCTAACCCCACAGCGGGTCTAATTGCTCAAAGAATGAGATGGTTGTCCTGCTTTCCTGGTGTTAGTCTTTGTGGATCTAATTTACACAAGTGAGTCATTTTGCACAACACAACGGCTGGTTTAATTTAAACAGAATACCCAATACAGTAACAAGCTTACATGTCCATTCATTTCTCTTTTAAATAAAAGCCACAGCTAAACTCCACCCATTGTTTAGTGCTCTCCGCCCTCTTCCCCTCTATAGTTGAAGTGTAAGGCCAGAACAAAGGTAAAGGATATTGTGGTTCCGTGTTTGCATGCGTCTACATTTGTTTGTGTGCACTGCGCGTGGGTGGACCTTGGTTTTGAAGGAGGAGGCACTGTTGGGAACAGAAGCATTTTGCAGATGTTGCGAGGAAGAAAGAACGAATGGAAAGTCTTGTGGTTATCAGTCGTACGGCGCTCTCCGACAGTGGCCGCTTTCCAGCCCAAACTTGGTTTTTAAAGATTCTTTTTAGCTCTAGCAAGTATTGAGAAATACCATTTCCCTGGAACAAAATAATTTACAGGTAGAGCTGGAGAGAGAAAAGACCAATTTGAAAAACATGTTTACTTGTGGAGCTCAGGGTTGATGTCGTAGTTTAAGGTTTCCCTCTTGGAGCATCTCCCAGAACGTGGGCGGGTGAGATTCCCTGTTGGTTTGTTGAGACGTAACATGAGGAATGCTCATCTCTGTCTGTGTCTGCCTCTCTCCCTTGTTTTGACCTTCTCTCTGCCTCTAATTGTCCTTCCCTGCTCTTTGCAGCATTGCATGTACCTTGTTCTTTTATGCATCTAAATCACCTGCCACATGCACATTATCATGCCTTGCAGTGTTTCTGCAAGCAGAACCCTGCTGCTGCTCTCCAGTCATTTTATTCATCAACAAGGTGCACTCCACCATCTGCAATGCTTGATTTCCCCAAGTTCAAATAGAAACCTCATGTCTGATCTCCTCTCTGTCTGGTTTTGTCTTCTGTTTAATATGGACTTTTTGGAAAGATATGTTTTCTGAGGTTCAC
The DNA here is from genome assembly GCA_038048925.1 of Garcialebias charrua. Lineage (NCBI taxonomy): Eukaryota > Metazoa > Chordata > Actinopteri > Cyprinodontiformes > Rivulidae > Garcialebias > Garcialebias charrua. Next base: position 9,678 of record JBBPBX010071660.1, on the reverse strand, counting down.
TTCTGCAAAATGAAGCTGACCACCCGCCCCCACTTCCACACTTCACCGATATTCATTCAACCCTGACTGAAATCATTTACTCCCTGCGTGATGTGAAAAACATAACCCAGTTAGGAAAAAAACAAACCTGAGCTGCTGAACATTTCATATCAGCAGTTTAAAACTGATGTGGATTTTATTATCTATGGATTATTAGCTTCAGTTTGAAGTGCATAAGGTGTGAATTTGTTGTTGTATTCATACTTTAAGCTGCTTCTTTTTGTACCACATTGTGGAGCAAAGACAAGGAAGTGGAAAGAGCCTCTGTCTGATTCTTCCCTCTGAGCATGTTGTGTGCACGATAACATGAAAAGTAAGTGAGGTACCAATTTTCATCTAGGAGTGTTAAAAAAGGTTCCTTTCGAAAATTGGGTTTCCATGTCAAAATCCAAGATGGCTGTCACCATATATGTAAATTTGTTGATGTTGTGAGCTGTAGCCTATAACTTAAAAATCAAGCAAAGTGCCAACTTCCATTTTAGTGTATGGCTGCATACAGGTGTAAAAATGCCTCTAATATTAGGTTGACATTTCACAATCCAAGGTGGCCACCACCATATATGTAAGCTGGCCACCCCAATTAATTGAGGAAACTACACTTTCTAGTTTTTAAATTGCCTAAAAGTACAGTTTCTTCAAATGATTCAATCAAAAATAAGCAACACTCCTACTTCGACTTTAGTGTGTGACTGCATGTTAAGAAAAGTCACTTTCAAAAGTTGTGTTGCCCCAACAAAATCCAAGATGGTCATCACCATATTTATATGCAAACTGACCATGCTTATCATTTGAGGAAACTATGCTTTCCAGTTTTATATTGCTTAAAAGTAGTTTCCTCAAATGATTGGGGAGGTAATGCCACCATTGGCCACCCCCTGGCTCCGCCATTGCGTCTGATTACGGATAACTAACTGAATATCCTATACCAGAAACATTAAGGTTTACTTGCATTCCCTGTTTAATTAAGTCCAGAAAATCCTTCATCTTGAAAACTACAAACATTTCTTATCCATCTCCCTCAATGACGGGGGACATCGGCGTAATAAAGCTTGTTTCCACTGACATATAAAAGCAGTGACACACTAACCACCCCGTTACCTCACATGGTGTGCCACTGACACAAAGCTGCACCGTGTCACTTCTATTTCTGACAGATGTAATGAGTCAAGGTTCTGAAAAGAAAAAAGAAAACTGTGCCTGTGATTGGTGCTGATTGCCGCAGCAGAATCCACAGGATCTGTGCTTCAAAGGTGTGGCATGAAATCACAAATAAAACGTAAAGCATGTGAGCTGAGTTTCTGCAGGATCCCTTCAGCTGCACTAGGGAACCATCTATACATCAGCAGGATGGGAACAAGAAGAAAGAGGAAAGGAAATAAGTTCAACTTTTTTCATTAGACAATAATACAATTACATTTCTCACCAAGTATTTTATGAGTCAAATGGTACTGATGTGAAAATATATCAATAGTATCCTGTCTCAGTTATGTGCCTTGAGTTTTCATGGTGCATCAAGATATGTGGCTGTAAGAAAATAATGTTACAATATATCCCCTTTACTGTGAACATCTAAGATTGTAGGTCATACTCCAAAAAAATGATTGGATATCGCCCATTTTTGCCTTATCTGACAAAAGCAGCAATCATTAAAAAAATGCTTTACTGGTCGTTAAGGTTGTGCATTTTCATTATGCTCATGTTAATGTGGCTTATTAGAATATTTATACACTTCACACATGTATAATGTCAAAATCAAATGTTTTAATTTTGCTGAACAAAAAGAAAATCCCAGTTATTAATGTTCTAACTGACTCAGGTTGTAGCACATCACTGAACAAAATGCCACACCAAGATGTACATTGTTCATTTCTGTTCAGTTTCACATTTCCTCTACTCCTTTTTGATCAAAAATAAAGCAGTTTAATCAGTTATACTAAATGTCTGTGTATGTGTGTGGACAGACGGGCACCATCTGTGGGAGACTGAAGCCAAAGTTGACAAGGATTCCGTCAAACCTGTAAGTGCACATCAGCAACATGATTTTTTTTTTTAATGAATGCTTCTTACCCCTGAGATGTTCTTCTTTCCTCTGTCTCCTCCTCATCTGTCCCACCTGATGATGTAACACTTGCTGAAGCATTACGAACTGGATCACAAGCGATGCTGATTAGCCGATGCAATCCTGAATGGAATTTTCTGTAAAGGAAAAAGAAACAAACACATGCTGTCATATAGTTGCAAGAAAACAAAGTTAAAGATTACACATCAACAAGCACACACACACACACACACTCACGCCGTCCCGTCATAGCCAGACGATTAGTTCACAGTAAAGCGTTGTGGTGAATTGGGGCTTAACACCTCATCTGTGCAGGGCTCGGGCAGCCAAAAGCGACTTACACCCCCGACTCTACCTGCTGCTTTTCATGAAGGCTGTAATGAGAAAATAAACCAGCACGCTCTGACGCACAGTCACACATTCGGATCGTGTTAATAAAAAACCAAAGCAAAAGGGAATCGTCAACTGAGGGAAATGAAGCAAAAATGGTCTTCATGTCACAGAAAGCTTCTTGTGCTCTGGAATTAATTAAGATTTCATCGGGGTTTGTTAGGTCTAAAAACTTGTTTGCTTGGGCGTGATGTCAGCATGAATTGCTGATGCCTTTCATCGGGGGGTGTCACTTCCTCCCACTCATTGTAAACTAGAACGTATACGCTGCCAAAGGCTCTAAACTAACAGACGTGTATTTAAGAGCTGCTGCTTGAAACTGTATTTCTTTATGTCTTTGCCCCCTAAAACTTTGGGTCAACCCACTTCATGATTGCCACCACAGCTAACCTTAGCAAACGCAAAAATGGCTATCTTTTAAAGATATTTTATAGATACGTATAGATGCCAATGCTTTTTGCAAATGCAAATGCAGGAAAAGAGCCACCTGCATCATAAAAGACCCCACTCACCCAGCACACTCACTCTTTGCCCCACTCCCTTCAGGATGGAGGTTGAGGAGCATCAAATGTAGAACCACTAGACTGAGGAACAGCTTCTACCCTGAAGCTGTTAGACTCATGAATAAATAATCAATAAGAATAATCACTGCAAAATATCACAACATGCTGATGCTGATCTGTTTTTCTTGTTGCTGTGTTCATCTGTGACCATCTGCTCATACAGACTTGTGTTCGTGCTGCTGTTTGTAATGATGTTTTTCTATTACATTAGGGCTTAGTGTATTTCTAGTTTATGTTTTTCTTAGTTATATCCTAGATGTTATTACTGTTTTTATCTTACATTTTATTGTTGGATGTAACTGGGACCCTGTGTACATAATCTCATTTCATCACATGTACCACATGCGGTGCAAATGACAATAAAGACTCTCTGACTCTGACTCTGATACAAGGAGGATGAGGATGGAGAAGAGTCCAGAGTCAGGTGCTGTGAGAAGGTTAGTGATTTTGGTAAGAGCTGTTTTGGTGCTGTGAAGTGGGTGAAAGCCAGATTGGAATTGTTCATATAGATCATTGTCAGAGGTGGATATATGGATCTGGAAAGTAAAGAAATTGGAGATTAGCTGCGGGTCAAATGGTACTGATGTCACTGATGTTTGATCTGGGTTGCTTGAGGTTGCGATAATAGCTACTGTTTTAAGAAATGATGAGACAATACCAAATGAAACAAAGTTGTAGATACTGCACGATCATGCTCAAGCTACTACCCCTGTGACCCGACTTTGGAATAAGCGGAAGATAATGGATGGATTGATTGAGACGATGCCAGAGGTGAGAGAGGAGTGAACAATTATGTTATTAATGGGGTAACCAGAGGCTTTAACAAGTGTAGTTGTAATGGGATCAAGCTGACGGGTGGATGACTTCAATGTTCAGATCAGGTGGGATATTTGAGCATGTGAAGGAAGTATGAAGCCTGGGAGTGAGCGGGAGAGATGGGGTGGAAAAATAGGGATGGGCAGGTTGCGTATAGAGTGAGTGATGCTGATATTGTTGATCTTGTTATTGAGAAATGTCAGAGTTACAGTTATTGGTGGAGTAGAAATGAGAGGGAAAAGAGTCTGGTGGGCATAGAGTTATGTTTGCTACAGAGAAAAGTGTATTTATGTCCCCTGAATTGATTATATTTGTGTAATATTGTCATTTGGCTGAGGAGAGGGTGTTTTTGTAATGGAGAATATGTACAAAGTACATGTATTTGTGAATTGTGAATCCTGTTCTTTTATGGAGGCGTTCGAGCTGTCGTACTTTGGCGTTTAAATTTGAATTTAAATGGAGACTTTTCTTTTAGAGAGGTACTAGCTTGCCAGGAGAATGTGAGCTATTTATGCTGAGGAGGTTTCCATTACCAGTATTTAGAGTGTCCATTTTAATGTTCTTGATACTTCTAAAATATATGACATGTTTTGGTTTAGCTTTAGTTAGTGAGAGTGTGACATTAAAAGAGATGAGCATAATATGGTCAGATAGGCAGATCTGTTGCAGAACAGTTTTGAGAGATGATACCAGAACAACCAGAACAAGAGATGAGGTCAAGAACATGTTTTTTTGGAATGGGTGGGAAAATCCATGAACTGCTGAAAACAATAACTGTCCAAACAAGATAAGAAGTCCTCAGTTAGAGGGGTATTACAGTTATTGATATGTCACCAAGCCAAATTTTGTTGGGGGAGGGTACTGCAAATTTGGTGAGGAGGGTTGTGAGGCAGATAAATTGAGTTTTGGACTTATGTGGATGATAAATAATAATTATTGAGGTGGGAGATGGACCGTTGTGCTGTATAGCTGTAGACTTGATGACTGAAATGTTGGTGAAGGAGTAGGGATGATCCTTCAACCATTATGGTAAATTATTGCAAGATCCCCCTCACGACCAGTGCCACAGGGTTGGCAGGTGAAGATGCAATCAAGGAGGGTGGATTCATTAAGCTCTTAAATGGTTTTGGGTTGTGGCCAAGTTTCTGTGAGCTACAAGAAGTCAGTAATTGTGTCCTGTTGACTTTCCTCAGGTAAGCAATGTGGTTTCGTCAGAAGGGTAAATGAGGATTTATTTGTTTAAAAGACTTATGGTGCTTCAACTGAACTTTGGGATGCTGTAAAATAGGCGGGTGTGCAAGGTGGAGGTAAACGTGATAAACACAAGTAGCTCAGTGTTCTTACTTGTTGTCAGCAACAAACTGTAAGGAGCACTGGCCTTCTTCTTCTGTTACTTCCAACCAGACTACCTTAAAGTGCTCGAGACTGCCTGCCTGACTGTGTTTTTATTGCTGTCTGGAGAGTGCTAACGTTGGATGTTTGGGATTGAGGAGGAAGGCTGCATGCATTTACCACACTCAATCAGCCACCTGCATGTTTTCCTTGTCATCATGTGGAAGGCAAGCTGGGGCTGAGATCACCTTCAGCCCACCCCCCACGCCCCATCCCCTCTAGCCTTCCTCCATGCACAACAACGATGGAGAAAAACCTGCCTCCGGACAAACGTTCCCAACTCTAACCTGTGCAGACCCCAATGAGAGTGACAGCTATCCCAGGAATTAGACACCATCACACCATCACTGACAAATGTTTCTACATTTCCTCCGTCAGAATTAAAGCTGTCAGGAGTTCACATCCGTTCAGACATGTTGTGGTCTAGCAGGGAAGAGAAGGGTGGGGGACACGACCCCTTTTACAGAGGAGAACGGCTGTGCAAACAAATAAGCCTGCCTGTCTTCTGTGTTGTACAGGAAGAAAAAAAAAAAAGCTAAAGCCCTAGGGTTTTTTGTCAGAGACAAACACAGGCAGTGGACCAGCCTCATGGGTCCTACTACTGCTTCTACACAATCCAGACATTCTCATTCAGACCAGCTCCCTGTCCAGCCACTTGGAAACAGTACCCTAAATGCAGGCCAGCAGCAAAATAAACATAGCTGTTGATTAACCTCTAAACCTCCCGGGCTTGGAGTGTGTTATACTGTAAACTCATTCCATACCACCAATGTAAAGCTGCAATTAAGAAAACACAAAGAAACAAAACCCACATGCTAAATCAAAAAAGGCGTTCAATACAAGATCAACTGGACTTTATTTGTTACAGAAGACGTTTCGACCTCTATCCAGAGGGCTTTATCAATTCTATGAACAGACTGTGTGCGCGTGGAGTTAAAACAGTCTTAGGAGTCACGCACCAACCTATGTAAATTGCAAGCTGAGGTAACACATACATGTAAATTGACAAATCACACCTTAACAATATGGGTTTCCTTGAGGTCTCTGACAGAAGACACACGACTGTATGTAAGTTGACAAATCACACCTTACAACCCAACCGGAGGCTTCTCAAAAAACTTTGCTATTCTAATTCACAGACAAGACACCTCTGCTCCTATCCGGTGTAAAACGTCTGGGAATCAACCCCAAAACTGAGTTATAAGTCTTGGAAAGTTTAAATCTCAGACCTCCTCCTCTGTTAAGCGAGGGCCGTGCTTTCTTGATATAAACAGCTTCCTTTGATTTGATTTGATTTGATGTTTATTCATTCATTTTAAAAGAACAATACAAGACAGTTTCATCAGATACAAGAATACAAGTAGGATAAAATGAAGGGAGCAGAAAGAAGATGAAATCTTATTATATCTGCCCCTTATTTCACAGTTTGTTCAACCAATGATAACCTTCAAGCAACATCACAGAATGAATAATTCTACTTATTTTTCTAACTGTAATACACAAACTACATCACAAAATGAATAATTCTACTTAATTTTCCTAACTGTAATACACAAACTAGATCACAAAATGAATAATTCTACTTAATTTTTCTAACTGTAATACACAAACTACATCACCCATAATTCTACTTAATTTTTCTAACTGTAATACACAAACTACATCACAAAATGAATAATTCTACTTAATTTTTCTAACTAATACACAAACTACATCACACTTAAAAAAAAATTCTACTTAATTTTCCTAACTGTAATACACAAACTAGATCATAAAATGAATAATTCTACTTAATTTTTCTAACTGTAATACACAAACTACAAGATGGCACAACATCAAGATGTTCACAAAATGAATAATTCTACTTAATTTTCCTAACTGTAATACACAAACTACATCACAAAAATGAATAATTCTACTTAATTTTTTCTAACTGTAATACACAAACTGCATCACAAAATGAATAACTCTACTTAATTGTTCAAACTCTAACTTAATTTTTCTAACTTTCTAATTTTCCTTCACACCCCTCTCAAACCACCTGTGCTCTCGGTCCAAAATTTGCACATTCTGGTCCTCAAAAGAGCCCTCTGGATAGAGGTCGAAACGTCTTCTGCAACAAATAAAGTCCAGTTGATCTTGTATTGAACGCCTTTTTTGATTTTATCATGTCCTGGACGACTGAGAATCTTCACCAGCACATGCTAAATGTTGCAAAAATAATTAAAAACTTGTTGGTTGAAAAGTTACAGAACTTGTGAAACATGAAATCAATTGATTAAACGTAAACTCACTCAGAGGATTGTTCATATTTATATTCAGCAGGTGTTGTGTCACATAAAGTTGAAATATCTTCTTGTATCTTTATATTTTAGGGTACTCTTGTTGTGGAGATCCCCCCCTACAGGAATCAAAGAATATCCAGCTCCATCCAGGTTAACTTCTACGTCTGCAACGGCAAGAGGAAGAGAAGCCAGTACCAGCGCTTCACCTACCTGCCTCCTAATGGTAAACCATAACCCTGATGTTCCTGCTGCCAGAGAACTCGTAGTCATGAAAAAAACACACATACACCACTTGTTGATTTACATAATATACATGTTAACTAGGGGTGTAACGATACACAAAACTCACGAGACGAGACGAGACGAGAAAATCACAGATCTCGCGAGAACGAGACGAGATTTTAACATTAGTTCAAGAAAACTTCAAAGATCGGTTTTATGCCGCAAAAAGGCTTTTATTCTGTTTTAACATGTATTACAAACCCAACTGATGTCTTCATTTTACTGATTGAATCTCCTTAGACCTTAGAACGTTCAACTTTGTTTAAAAAAATAGATATTCACGCAGGACTTTCCAAAACTGACTCTGCAGCCGTCACTCACCAGTGTTGCCAGATTGGGCGGTTCACCGCGATTTTCCTTCTGACTTTTGCGGGTAGAGATTGCTTTGGGTGGGTGGGACTCTATCTGGCAACACCGGTCACACCGGTGTTTACACGCGTGTCTTTACATTCGGGGCAGCGTCGGCAGCGCCGTTACCCTCCATCAATGTAGAGGCGTCTGCGGCACCCTCCATCAGTAGTTGGGGCGTCTTCTATAGCAACTTCATCCGGCGAAGCCATGCTGTCCGTGACGCTGACTTGCTAGGGGCTCTGCTAGCATTAGCATTAGCATCTCGCGAGACAACGTTACCTCTCAACGAGAGATATCGCGGGAGTTTAATATCGCGAGATCTCGTACAACGAGATCTCGTTACACCCCTATTAACATACTAAGATACAATACAGCCTTTACCAGGTACTACAGTTATCTAAATCTAAATCTAACATCAAGTATGTGAAAAATAAGGGTGGCGGCACAGAGGTTAGGGAAGGCGAGCCTGTGATTGAAAGGTTGTCAATAAAATTTGGGTCAGAAACGTCTGCCTTCCAATGCATGACATGCATTAGTTGTTAATTAACCTTGTGCAAAGGCCCTTAATCAGCTACTTTCCCTGTCTGCTCCACCGGGTGCCCAAGATGGCAGCCATCTGCTCCACACATGTGGGCTGTGGTAGCTCGGTGGACAGTGGTTGCGCCGGGAAGTATTTCCGACACAAAGAAGTGCCAAATCTTTATGCAAGTTTACACCATTGGAAAAATAAAATGTTGAAAAAAAATAAAATCCTTCCTCTGTGGGGTGTCCGAGCTCAGCCTTAGAGATAATGTGATACGCTTCATCATCCAGTTGAGCTTGGCTTAATCAGCTGAGATGGTCAGGAATCTGATCAGGATACTTCTATGCAGCTCTTTTTGAAGGTTTTTCGGGGATATCCAATTGAAAGAGACTCCTGGGGCAGACTCAAAACTCCCTGGAGGGATTACTTATCCTCTCTGACCTGGGAAAGCCTTGGGATCCCCCAGGAGAAGCTGGAGTATTGTTGGGGTAAGGGGTGTCTGAGGTTTCCTCCTGGACCTGCTACCTCTGCATCCCAACCATAAATAAATGGGGAAAAAAATCGGTAAATTGATAGATAAAATTTCTTTTTGTGCACTTCCGATTAAAGGTGCAGTCTGCAGTTTCTGTAGTGCAGTCTAAGTTTTCTAAAAATATATTTTTAACATATTTCTTCACTTTGTCACTATCTCCTGACAGACTGATGTTAGACAAAGTAATCTTTGACAAAACTATACTTGCTTCTCTTGGTGTTACTAAAAGCATTTCCAAAAAGCCACAGTGACCCGCCGTTAACCAGCCAATAAAAACAGAGTTTGTAACCAGCCAATAAAAACAGAGTTTGTAACCAGCCAATAAAAACAGAGCTTGAATTTGAATTTCAGCAGAGCAAGGGGGAGCAGAGCCATATATGGCTCTGAGGGGGAGGGATCAGAATGCTTTGCCTGTTGAAAATTTTTCTAAGTGCTGCGTTCTACAG
>JBBPBX010071659.1:3846-18258 GCA_038048925.1 Garcialebias charrua | reverse complement strand
AGCTGGTGGCAGTGCCAAAGTCTCTGCGGTGTACGCAGCTACAGCTTCAGGGGCTGGGCATGACGAGGGGGAAACGAGCCGCACGCTCCTCCCCTCAGGTAGTATCAGGGCACCCCTGCCTAGGTCAATCACACCACCAATGGCTCATAGAAAGTCCACCCAAGGATGCATGTGTCCTGCACATCTGCCACCCAGGTAGCATAACCCCAAAATTACACCACAAGCATTGCGGCTCCGCCCCGCTCCGGTCCGACCTCCGCAGCAAATACGCACCCTTTATAATAAATGACAGAATTTACACTGGCTCCGCACGGCGGCGGTGAGCAGCGGAGAGCGGACGGCAGTCCGTCAAAATTAGAAATTTTTCTATTTCTGCCGGACGCCGGAGCTGTGCCGCAGTCAACTTTTGAAGATTACGTCGCACCAACAGGAAAAGGAACGAGCACAACTTCCGTATTTACAAAATAAAATCACCACGGGCGGACTAATCCTAGCTCTATACGGATTTATTTGTACAAAAATGCTGTCAAACTATCATTTATGACTATTCTATGACTAAACTATTATATTTATGACTATGACTACGCCTACAAACGCAATACAAGAAATAAATAAATAAAAAAGTATTTTATTCTGAAATGTAAACATCACTTCCTGTTGCTCAAACCATGTAGCTCATTTACGAGAGAAGATCAAGGCAGCAGTCTCTCTACAGTTGTTCTCCTTCTTCCACCGAATGAATTGTTTTGTTCTGACTTACTTATTTATCACTTGATTTATCGCGCGATCTCGCACGTGTCTCGGAGCGGCGCATCCAGGCGGACCTGAGCGGAGCGGAGGCAGTGGAAATTGGACTCGCTCAGCTGCGACCTGCGGACCGGAGCGGGGCGGAGCCGCGTGTGGTGTAATTTTGGGGTTATGAAGGATTCGCCCCTTGTAAAATTCTGGCGCGTGCAGGATTTAGAGATTATCAGTTATATTTTAAAACCCTGGCTACGCGCAAGAGTTAGAGAATAATAGTTATATTTTAATGACATTCAGGTCGCGCTGAAAGGCGGAAATGCTCTGTAGGCTATGGGTGCACGCTTCGTGTTATTTACGTCCTAACATAAGCTGAATTGTAATCAGTCATTAACAAAAATTTAACTCAGAAACACTAATATATATATTAGACAAACATTTTTTAGCGGCGTGTCCGCTCTTAAAACACTGTAAGCGCGCACACAAGAACACTCCACACACGTCAAGTGAACACCCCACCCACTTCAAGGCTTGCTCTCCACATAATGCGTAATGAACGGGGCGGGCCAGGGCTGGCTCTGGGCCAACCAGAGACGAGCCGGACTGGGGAGGGCCGTGCAATGCGAAAACGGCTTTTGTGAGCCTGTTCAACATTTGATTCATCCTTGAATCGTCCTTTAACTGGAAAAACTGACCACCTTATTTAACTGCTTCAAAGTAGGGGTGGGTGATTGGCTCATATATTATTTTGTGATATTTCAGAGCATTCTGACGATAACAATAAATTTCGTGATATAATAAAAAATAAAAAAAACAGAAGTACCGGTATAGTTACACTACTCATTTAACAAAATTAACTTAACATGTTGCTTTGCAGTAGTATATAAAAACTAAAAAAAAAGTGTTAATTTTACTGAAATTACTTTATTCAGTAAAGTATTCCGTCTCAAACTATAGAAATAAAAAATAAAAATGATCCTTCTTTTATTTAGATTAGGGGTGCACCGATTTCAATTTTCTGGCCGATCACCGATTACCGATTTTTAGAAAGTCTGACCTGCCGATTCCGATTTTGGCCGATACCGATTTTCAGGTGTTAAAAGGTCAAAATGCACCCCAAATTTTCAGGATTTTCCAACCTTTGCTGAGGCAGATAAAATCGGTAGATAAAATCGGCTTCTCATTTAAAGATCGGCCGATCACCGATCTCCCCAAATTAAGGAAATCGGAGCCGATCGATCGGCCGGCCGATTTATCGGTGCATCCCTAATTTAGATTGAAAAAGACTGCACAAAATATAAAACAAAATCCACCACAAAAACTAAAGTGCAAGTGCAGTTTCCCAAAAAATAACTAAATAAAATGAAGCTTAAGATCTGTTGAGCATAAATGTAACATGCAACAAAAATATGTTGCCTTTAAATGAGCTATAACTTCCAGAACTTGGAAGAAGGTGTCTTCAGCTGACCCTGAAGCTTGTTTGTGTTTCAGCTTCTGTTCCTGCAGGAATGATTCGTTTCTCTGATGCTCTGTCTTTGATCACCTCTGTTCTTGGTCCATGGACTGTGGAACTCAAGAGACAGACCTGCGCGTGTTTGTACCGGCAGTTTAGAGCTGTGCGTTGTGTGCCGTTTACACAGACAGTTTTTGAGTGTGTGTGTGTGTGGGAGGGGGGTCGGCTTGAGAAAAGAGGCAACGTGAGCGCTGCCTTTAGCTTTTTAGCTAGAGAGCCTGTATTTCACGCCGCTAAGTTAGTGCTATGTCAGTGCTGGGTGGGGGGCAAGTTCGGTTTGGTAGGCAGGGTGCTCAGTTCTGTTGACGGGGTGGGACACCCCTCTTGTATATGGTAGGGGAAACACTGGGCCCAATACACCCAGTGATGACGCCCTGTTTTGGGATAAACCAGTGGCGGTCAGCCTCTGTTTGCTGTGGCGTGTCTGATGCTGCAGCCTGCATGCATGTGGAACAAATGTTTACTTGTGCACATCACAAGTGAGGTTTTGCTCTTTACATCCAACTTAAAATGATTTTGTCAAACGAGACGAGAGGCAGGACTTCACAGTAACTCTGGCCGGGAAGACGTTCCTCTGCTGAGGGAGTTGAACTGCATCTCAGATGCTCTAAAATAGAAAAGTGAGGCACCACCTTGTGTGCTAATATAAGAATCAAAAGTTTAGAAGTAAAAGGTAAAAAGAAAAGCCATTACAGTACTGGGAGGAACTAACTATTTTAAGATGTGATAAATATGGGATTAAAATTTGTTTTTACAATGCATTTTAATGTGGCTCAGTTACGTGAAGTTACTGTGAGGGCAGGAGAGCATTGGAACAAATTCTGACTAAACTAAAAATAAGTCACGTTTATTGCCTGCAACCAAATAAATAAATAAATGCAGAAACAAAAACAAATGTGAGGCTCATATTTTTTCCCCTAAAACAATCAAGTGTTATGAAACTTTCTGACAACAGTTGTTCTGCTAATCCAACAAAAACTTCATATTTATTCACATATTTAGGGCTGAAATTACTGAACATGCAGTTTGGCACATCTGTTGTTTTTATCCATTTTAGAGCATTGAAACATGTAAAAAATAACATGCATGTCTTGTAAAAATGTAAAATAATAATTTAAAAATAGGCTTGAACCTAAAACGTTTAGCAGTTAAAATCACATATATTTGTAATGTTTTAAGACTTTTATGCCCAAATATATTTTGAGTCTTTATTTAGAATTATATTTGATTTTATCCTAACATTTTAAAAATACAGTATCACAACACAACAAAAAAATAACTTGTATGTTAATGAAAAAGTCCAGAAGATTTTACAAAATTCATTGCGTTTTAATTATTTATTTTTAAACCTAGAAGGTTGCACACCCCTGCTTTAAATGTGATATAAACATGATTAGCTTCTTTAAATAAAAAAAAAGCAACTGTATCTAAAAACCCTGACCAGGAACCATCATGAGCTATAACTGGATGTTGTCAGCTAACGTTGTTAGCCACGGAACAAAAGGATGAACTTTAGTTTGTTGTGCCACCTAAAAACAGACTTCGACAAACTTTCTGCAAAAACAACAACCGCTCCAAACCCTAAACTGTGAGGACTGTCGCCCTCTCGCCATGTTTTCCAGGCTAGAAGCTCTGACAACATCCAGGAGAAGCTAAACAACACTTAGCATGCTAACATGATGCTAACGAGGAGGCGCTTCCCCCAGAGAGGAGAGCGCGTGGCTATGGAAACACAAGCTCGCGACTCTTCCTCAGCTTCAACCAAATTCCTCATTTCACTCGGCCCGCATTCAGGCTTGGACCTCAGAGACTGTCGAATAAAATGCAACGACTTCCCCTGACTTTAAATAGTACAAATAGTCATACAAAAACTAATATTTACCCGTCCATTTCTGTTGTGATTTCACTCCGCTCGTCGTTTAGTTCCTCTTGCGCGCGCACACACACACGATGCATGGTGGTCATGGAAGAGGTGGTGGCGGCGGAAAAAGCCGAAAAGTTCCGAAACTGATGTCGCTGGAGAAGTGAATGTAGTTTTAGAGAGAAAAAAAATCCCCCAAGATATTCAAGAGTGCTTATTTTTTATTTTATTTTTTCTTATCAGGCACAGAGTGAAGGATGCTGGAGAGTGGAGGGCGCAATTTTATCCACCACCAGGTGCAATGGAGGAGCCAGGGGGTGGCCAATGGTGGCCTTGTTCAGCCACCCCAAGGGCCACCCTTAACTCTTTTAAACCGAAGGTCATTTGAGGAAACTATACTTTTAAGCGATATAAAAACTAGAAAGTGTCATTTTTTTAAATAGATGGGTTGGACAGTGCATATATGTGATGGTGGCCATCTTGGATTTTAACATAATAACCCCGTTTTTGAAAAGGGCCTTTTCAATACCGTAACAACAAACCAAAATGGAAGTAACTACATGGCTCTTTTTTTCCAAGTTGTCATGCTTGCAATGGACGGACTGACTAATAATAATAATAATAATAATGAATTCCATTTATAATGCACTTTTCATTAATAAAAATCTCAAAGTGCTATTGACTAACAATATTTCAAATTAATTTTCCTTCTTTGCTCCGTGACTAGGGACAAAAGTGAGACCAAATTCATTATCGCCTATATAAAAGGGCACAACAATGTTTATTTTTATTTTTATGTGTCTATGTCTGGTACAAAAACATCTGCTGATCCACTGGACTAATTCTGTTGACCCACTAGACTAATTCTAATGAAACTTTCAGGAAGCATTTATTAGATGCACATCTACACTGATAGTGGGCCATTCCAACTCAAGCCAGCTGCCACACACAACCCACAGACAACCAGTGGTGGGATGTAACCAAGTACAAATACTTTGTTACTGAACTTAAGTACATTTTTCATGTATCTGTACTTTACTGAAGTAGAATTAAAGGTATTGTGACATCATGTTGGAAATTTGCATATTTGTCACAACATATATATCTTATACCATTCAGCTCTGTTCGTTTTTTCAAAATAAATTATACATATATTAAAATTTCATTCCAAGTTATGGTAGTTTTTTCTCTGGGACACGCCCCTAAAAATCTGCGCATTTCTGCAAAATGACATCAGTGACGTGCCCGTGGGAAGCCGTTGCTCAACGCGCATGTAAATAATAATGGCGGAGCATGTTGAATCAGACGAATGCAGCATTTCCAGTGTTGATCTAAGCTAACCCTCCCTGAATAAATAAACTTACTGATGTAGGGGCGGCCGTGGCGTAGTGGTAATGGCAGTCGTCCCCCGATCGGAAGGTTGGCGGTTCGAATCCCGGTTCCCCACACCATGTGTCGTTGTGTCCTTGGGCAAGACACTTAACCCCGAGTTGCTCCCGGTAGGACTGGAAAGCACCTTGCATGGTAGTCTGCCGCTACCGGTGTATGAATGAGTGTAGCATTCAATATGTGTAGCGCTTTGAGATTTTCACTAATGAAAAGCGCGTTATAAATTGAATTCATTATTATTATTATTATGTTACTTCATCGCGCAGACATAATTTTAAAATACATAAATAACAACGTGTGTTTGCTCCTGATGTTATCTCGGCTAGTTTGTTAGCAGCGAACAAACACAACTTATTGTTAGTACATGAATGTATTAAAGCAATCGAAGGGTTATTATTCATCCTATACAGTTATTGGACACTCGATCAATTGAAAAGTGATTTAGACACGGTTTATTTCATACACAGTAGCTAAGTGGGGTTAGCTTCGTGATGTGGCTTCTTTGTTCTTGGGCTAAGCTAACAGAGGCCCAATCGTGTTTGAGATCTATCATTTTAAGACAGTAAATCATTCAAAACTCTCACCCTCCATGAATAAAAAAAAACTTACTGATGTTACTTGATCGCGCAGACATAATTTAAAAATACATAACAAGCAACGTGTGTTTGCTCCTGATTTTATGTCGGCTAATTTTTTTTTTTTTGCATCGCACATGAAGAATTCTCCGTGATAATTGGCTTTATACACTCACAGTATATAAAGTAAAACAACATGAGCTCACGTTAAATACATAGTTTATCATCTAAAACAGTACACAGCTCCGATTATGTTTACACAAAGACTTACTCTTTTCCTGGACAGTTTTCCGACGGTAGCTTCCCTGCGTTGTTTTGACGTGGTAGCTCCTGTGGCACTTTCTTCTGTAGATTTTCTTTTAAAAATAGTAGGAATAGCATCCGGTTTTAAAAGTATTCTACATCTTACTGGTAATCCTAAAGATTCTTTTATACCAGGTCTTTCTTGAAAACAATTGGCAGTAAAATGGTCGCTGCAGACATACGACTCTTTAGGAACCCACCGGTCCCTCGTTCTCTGTACTTGTCTTGTCCATTCTTGGCGAAGTTTCTCATCTTTTGGAAATTTGTGAATGCTCACTTGTTCACTGCTGATATTAGAACACACAAATGCGCTACAACGTGACAGCATTTTTCAAGTTACACAAAAAAAGAGGCGATCTTTCAGAAAAAGAATCTGTATGGCAAGCAGTTAACACACCAGACAAACGGGCAAGGCTCTGCCTTCTCCATCAATAGCACGTCACTGATGACGTTTTGCGGAAATGTGCAGATTTTTAGGGGTGTGTCCCAGAGAAAAAACTACCATAACTTGGAATGAAATTTTAATATATTTATAATTTGTTTTGAAAAAACGAACAGAGCTGAATGATATAAGACATATATGTTGTGACAAATATGCAAATTTCCTTCATGATGTCACAATACTTTTAAATTTGGGTACTTTTACTTTTACTCCTGTAGGGATATCGCAGTGGTCAGTTTACTGACTGTACAATATTCCAGATGAAAGATTTGAGTAGATTTTATCTGACACAAACTTACCATCAATTAAACGAGTTCTCTCTTTTTAGATTAATATCAATAATTCTGTGACTAGACCAGATGTAATTCACAGGAAACGTTAAACTTATGTTGGTACAGCAAGACTGGACCATTTATTTAACAAAATCATAAATTTACATCACAACATATTTACATGATTGAGTGGTCAGGTTTCCTATAATTTACTTCAGCACAGATGAAACACGCTTCTGTAATTTTCATAGGAACAACAGAACACAAGTTATGGGTGTTATTAACTTATACTCTGTTGGCACAATAAACTTAAAGTTTAGTTAACTGGTTTAGTTAACTTAATAAGAAAGTTTCAAGGAAGAAAATGGAGGAGGAAGAGAACATGAAGGATGAGGAGAGTTATTATCTTGATGTGTTTTAACCAGAAACATGGCAGCTCTCCGGCCAATCTCGGCTACACGTTGGTACGACTTGTTAAAGCATTTGACGACTTGTTACCTCGTGAAGATGGTCAATCTCCCTCGGTCCAGTGGGTCAGTTCATTTACCGTTCTTCAGCGTCTCCAGACGTGTGCCAAGACTCGGACCGTAGTAACGCACGTCCTGGTTGGCTTTTCAGAATAAAACTTTCCTTGGAGGAAAATTCATTCAGATGGAGCTTTCCAGCTCTTGAAGATGACTTATAACTTGGCGTGTTATAAGTCTTTAAAGCTCCACTGACATCATCTTTTAACTTTCCATAAAATGGCACAACATATATATATATATATATTAAGATTGACCTCTGATCGTTTTTGCTAAAACAATGTTAAATTAATTAAAATTCCTCTCAAAAACAGTTTAAAATTAGCGCCTTTTTTTTACATGATAAATACGTTTTTTCCCGTCGCGCGATTATGACGTCACACACAGAATCGCCTCAACTGCGCACATTGTTTACAATGGAGAAGATACAAACGCGATCCGTCCAATTTAGCCATTTAAAACTTTATATTTTAGCGGTTTGTCTTCAGAGAAGCCAAAGTTATTTCCAGTAAACAGCAGGTTATAATTTTTTTCAGCTCCTGCTGGTTTTTGGAGACTTTTCACTTCAGGAAGTGAGCAGCTCTGTGATGACTTACAGCAGCTGATAGTTGAGAGGCAGAAGGAATTCCACAACATCTAAATCGTTTCCACAGCACTGAAATGGTAATATATTAGTTAATGTTTCTAATAATTATTCAACATTAATTTATAGTTTAAAAAATTAGTCCCTTTTAAAATATCTGTTAAATATTTTATTTTTTTATTTTATTTTGTTTGTGTTTTCAGGTTTCCAGGTCTCCAGTCCATCACCTGAGGCTCTTCCTGTTGAACCACTAGTACAACCCAGACTTTCACATCACAGCAGGTAAGATTGCATCAACAAAAAGAATAGTACTCAACAATATTCTTTGATGTAAATCTGTTGATTTTCTGTGGTTCTGATGAGGGAAGTGACTTATGCCCCTTTTCCACTTGGTGGCCCGGCTCGGATGTGACGTCATATTTGCGTGCCAAGCGCGCGTTGGAGAGCATTTCCACCTAACAGATGCGCGGCGCCGCGCCAAGATTCCGGACTCATCTCAGAGCAGGTCCGAGGCCGGCTGGCCCCGAACCGTGAGGAGGAGGCTGGACTGAGTTTGAGGAAGTGGCTGCCGTGAGGGAGCAAACACCGAAGGACTTTACAAGATTAACATGGTAAAAACAATTATTTGTATTAAAAATTACAGCACACATGTGTCTTAAGCCGAACTATTCCTTAATAATTCCACGTTGTTGTCAAAACGGCAGGATTTAAAAAAGTAGTTTCGCCACGTGCACGCGCGCGCCCGCGCGCGCACGTGAGCCGTCTTTATTTCTATAATGTAGCTAAATAAACGCTTTAAAAAATATAGTTCATAGCTGACGTTATATCAAGAGGGTGCTTGAGCTTAACAGTTCCTTAATAATTTCACGTTGTGGTCAAATCAGCTGGATTTAACAAAGTAGGTCGACACATGCACATCACATGCACGCGCGGGTTGGGTCGATCGGCGTTCTTTGTTTTAAATGTAGCTAAATAAAAGCTTAAAAAATATATTTCATAGCTGCTTTATACCACGAGGGTTCCTCAGGTTAACAAGTCCTTAATAATGTCACGTTGTGGTCAAATCTGGATTTAAATTGATTTGTTTTGACTAATTCCAAACCTATCACATGTGCTTCGAAAATAAATTATTAAAAAATCGAATTTTAATTCAAATAACTCCAACAGCTTACCGTATGCACATAAACATGTAGTGATTACACTCTGTTGGTTTGAAAAATATCTGCTTTGTGGTTTCTGAGATCTAAGATATGTGTTAAATACTAGTAGAAAAAAAAAGCTAGGTCGACACACTTATGTCTATTAAAAATCGAATTTTAATTCAAATAACTCCAACAGCTTACAGTGTGTATATAAACATGTAGTGATTACACTGTGTTGGTTTGAAAAATATCTGCTTTGTGGTTTCTGAGATATTTGATATATGTATATATATCTTACATATATCTTATAAAAGATATCTACATATAAAACAGTTTCTAGACTGAATTACCGGTAACCATGTTTTTCTTTTTTTTTACAGTTAAGACGAAGAAGTCAACACCAGAATTTATCAACTTGTGTCTTCTGGAGGAAGCACATGAGACAACAGGAAAAAAATCATTTAGGTGGATGCAGTATTTATTTTTGTGCTTTTTTCACTTCTTAGTTTTCATAATAAACATTTTATTTCTTAAGTGGTGTCATTGAACAATAATTTCCTAAACATATTTTACAATGTTAAGTGTGTACAGTATAGTGTTTGTTTAAAAACATACTGGAAGTTAAGAATATTACACAATATTATTGTGGGCGACCGTGGTGTAGTGGTAATGGCAGTCGACCCCTGATCGGAAGGTTGGAGGTTCGAATCCCGCATCCGCCCACCATGTGTTGTGTGTCCCTGGGCAAGACACTTAACCCCGAGTTGCTCCCGGTAGGTCTGGATGGCGCCTTGCAAGGCAGGCTACCACTACCGGTGTATGAATGTCTGAATGAATGGGTGGATGGCTGGTATTGTAAAGCGCTTTGGGGCTCCTCACAGTGGGCTGGAAAGCGCTATATAAATAAGCTCCATTTACCATTCAATATTTTACATTTGCATTTGACCTTTAAAGAATCATAAGAAAAAGATTATTAGATTTGAACAGCCATCCATCCATCCATCCATCCATCCATCCATCCTTCCTGTTGTCGTGTCATGAGTAGTGCAGCAGCTTTTGCCAGGATGCACAGATGTCAACATGAACCCATCCATCCATCCATCCATCCATCCATCCTGATGTCGGGTTGTGGGTGCAGCAGCTTTTCCAAGGATGCACAGACGTCGCCATCAACCCCGATGAAGCTGTTCTTGGATGCCCAAACGAGTTTCCTGATCAACAAACATTTAATTATTAATACTTTGTTTTTACGTTTAAAGAAACATGCTTTTAATGTTTATGGGACAGTTTAAACCAAATTATCCATTTGCATTTGACTTTGAATTAGCCCTGACAAAATATTACCGTTTAAATTTAATGAAATACAAACATTTAATATTACCTTACTGTAAAAATAGTTTAACTGATTACAGGGCAGTGTGATCAATGTGTTAAGCAATGTTAACAGGAACCTTGTGCATATATGAGAATAATCTTTATTATAAAGAAACAAAATGGAAAACACAGGGGTTTAAAACAAGCTGAAAAGTCTATAAAGTAAGATCAGAGCATTAAATAGCTCAAGGGACATTACCGCCAACAGGTGGTGAGACAAGGTTCTGCAGGGTGTTCTTCTTCTAACGTTTAGTGGTGGCTAGTAAATAGCTTGAGGTAACACTACCGCCACCACGTGGTAGGACGAGTGAGATTCTACACCCCGCCCACAGAAGGGCTGCAGTAGTGAATGGAAACAAAACCGTGCATGTGAGCCGATCCTAACTGGACCAGACCGGACCAGACTGGGCCGCTCTGGGCCGGTAGTGGAAAAGGGGCAAAAGTGGATGCAACATTCAGCCCATAATGGACCCAGATGTCCTCTGCATCCAGACCTACAACACCTGGACAGGAGGGTGGACGAGGAGGTGGTGGAGTCTGAAGAAGTGTACAAGCAGCAGGATGAGGAGAAACTAGTTCTTAATGACACAGCTAGCTGCTCAGTAAAATTGAATTTCTAGTAAAATTCTGATTTTGCAGATTTACAGCTGTAAAGTGTCATTTTTACAGAGCTGATGAAGTCAAACACCACTTGCTGATATTTTTTAAACTCAATTTTTTTGATAATCTGTTCATATTAATGTTTCCCCAGAGGTTTTCATATATTTGATAATATGGGATGGTTTTATTTTAATAAAATGTTTTTTTTAACATTCACCAATTTTGTTTTTACTAAAGTACGAGCTGTGAGTTGTAGATGAACGAATGAAATTAAAACAGATACACAAATATTCTCACAAAGAATAACTCAACACTAACAGATAATATAGTGTACTACTGTAACTTTATTTACACATAACTACAGAAACACTTGGTTCATTGTTATCCTTTTTTTTCAAACAATATGTTCATTTGAACTGTCAGAAAAAATATTAAATTCATAAAATCAAAAAAGGCGTTCAATACAGGATCAACTGGACTTTATTTGTTGCAGAAAACGTTTCGACTTCTGTCCAGAAGTCTTTTTCAATTCTGAATGGAAGCTGTGAGAACGAGAAGTTTTATACAGGCTTACAAGTCACGCACCAACATATGAAATTGGAAACTGAAATAACACCACAAATTAACTAACATGCCCATTCTATTTAAATTGACAAAACGACACATCCCAGCTTAACAAAAGGGGGTTTGTAACACATACATGTAAATTGAAAGCTGGGATGTGTCGTTTTGTCAATTTAAATAGAATGGGCATGTTAGTTAATTTGTGGTGTTATTTCAGTTTCCAATTTCATATGTTGGTGCGTGACTTGTAAGCCTGTATAAAACTTCTCGTTCTCACAGCTTCCATTCAGAATTGAAAAAGACTTCTGGACAGAAGTCGAAACGTTTTCTGCAACAAATAAAGTCCAGTTGATCCTGTATTGAACGCCTTTTTTGATTTCATCATGTCCTGGACGACTGAGAATCTTCACCAGCATATTAAATTCATATTTTCATTGATTAATTTCATCTCAATGCTCTGGCCAGTTGTGGTATTTCTGCATAGTTTGATGTCTTGATGCACAAACGTAGCTTTCTGCAGCATCAGTCCTGGTGTTCTACAGATCATGAAGACGTCTCCATCTGTTCTTTAACAATATCAAGGTTTGTTCTCCTCCACCTGGGTCCACTCTTCAGGTGAAGATATTTCTGTGAATTGATGATAAAACACACAGACACACACAGTATATATTATATGCAGTATACTGTATATTAAGACAATGGGTCAAACTAATGTCATGTATTTCCATCATTTTAATGATACACCACTATAACACCAAGTGATGTCCAAATTAAATAGAAAAATAAATATGAAATATTTTCAACATGTTGACTGGATTAAATAACAAAGCTGACAAATTGAAGCAACATGATCTGTGCAAATTGTTTTGTACACAAACTAATAACTAATAATGTTGAATAATTATTAGAAACATTAACTAATATATTACCATTTCAGTGCTGTGGAAACGATTTGTAGAATTCCTTCTGACTCTCAGCTGCTGTAAGTCTGCTGCACTTCCTGAAGTGAAAAGTCTCCAAAAACCAGCAGGAGCTGAAAAAAAATTATAACCTGCTGTTTACTGGAAATAACTTTGGCTTCTCTGAAGACAAACCGCTAAAATATAAAGTTTTAAATGGCTAAATTGGACGGATCGCGTTTGTATCTTCTCCATTGTAAACAATGTGCGCAGTTGAGGCGATTCTGTGTGTGACGTCATAATCGCGCGACGGGAAAAACCGTATTTATCATGTAAAAAAAAGGCGCTAATTTTAAACTGTTTTTGAGAGGAATTTTAATTAATTTAACATTGTTTTAGCAAAAACGATCAGAGGTCAATCTTAATATATATATATATATATATATATATATATATATATATATATATATATATATATATATATATATATATATATATATGTTGTGCCATTTTATGGAAAGTTAAAAGATGATGTCAGTGGAGCTTTAACTGATGATGTGGTCATTAGCATGTTGACCAGACGATCATCAGTTCTTTGGAGAAGACCATAGCTTGAGACTTACTCCAGCAGACTCTGCTAGTTCCAGCAAAACTTAGAACTTTTTTGCAAGGATCTAAGATCAGTGACTTGTTCTTCCCCGATTGGTCCAAACGAACCAGTGGAAGAGAGTTAGAATGCATGAAGGTCACTCGGACAGAAGAGGATTGTTTTTAAGAAGTTGTTTAGAATGAAGAGAGAGAAACAGATAAGACTGGAGCCAGCTTCATAAAACAACTGATTAAAACTGTATTCTAACTTCTAACAAAACTGAGGAGTTCAGTCTGACATGTTAATTCACTTTCACCGTTTGATTCATCATATGAAGAAGTGATCAACATTTTGAAATAGCATAAAACATGATCAAACAATGACAAGTTATTCTCAGAATTAATTCTGAATTAACACACATTAAAAGGAAGTCTCTTCTGAAATAATATGTGTTTTGATTCAAATAAATGTAATAAAATAGTGTTAATGTCTTTTTACTGAAAGTATCAGTGAAAAGTCCAAAAAAGCTAAGTCTGGTCCTCTGGACATTCAAAAAACAAAACAAAACAAAGCAAAAAAAAACAAAAAACTGTAGAAACGTTTCGTCTTTCGTCCGAAAGACTTCCTCAGTCTGAGAGGCCATCTTTGTGAAAAGAAACCGTCCATCATTAAACAGAGGTGGAGGCCTCCGGGTTCAACTGTCCCCCACTTACAATGCTGTTATTGCTAGTATCACTCAGCCCTCTGTGAATAGCAAACAACCATCAGGGTGTTAACGATCCATCGTCAGGCTGATGGTCCTCCTTGATCATGTGAGCAGCTGGTTTCGGCTGTCATCAGCCAACTGGTTGATCCACTGTGGGAGGGTGCTATTTATAAGACTGAGCTGAACTCAGCTTCTCAGACTGAGGAAGTCTTTCGGACGAAAGACGAAACGTTTCTACAGTTTTTTTTTTTTTTTTTGTTTTGTTTTTTGAATGTCCAGAGGACCAGACTTAGCTTTTTTGGATTTTTCTACCTGGATTATTGAGCATGCATCAG
>JBBPBX010071658.1:0-13976 GCA_038048925.1 Garcialebias charrua | reverse complement strand
TATTTGTATTAGTACTTAGGAAATGTGTATGGAGAGGCATATCCCTGCTGCTACATTTGTTTTGGATTGTTTCAACATGAATAAATATGTAAAAATATATGAAACCATAACTGTCCCCAGTTCTTTCATCTTTATTTTATTTTATTTTTTTCATTTTACATTAAAACCAAAAAGATAAAGAAAAAAAACACAATAAATTTGTGAAAGAATACATAACATGAAAGGTGGCAGAAAGAAGAAGAAATCTTATTTTGTCTGCCCCTTTTCAAAAAAAAAAAAACAAGTTCAAACAATCAATTCAAACAATAATCGTCCATAAATAACAAAGCAAAATAGTAACTTTTCACAATCAACAAATAATTAGTACATTAAACACTTCACTAAAAGCTTTAGTATTTAGTTAACAGTTTAGTTTTGATAATTTTTTTTAACTTAATCACAGAGTTAACATCTTTAACATCATTTCCCAAAACATTCCACAAATCCACTCCTTGAATAAACCATCCCTTCAAACTAGTCCTATAACTTGGCTTTGCAAAAATTTCAGTTCCCTTTAGACTGTAGCAGCTTTCTCTCTTGACAAAACAAATTTGAACATTTGAGGGTAGTTGCATGCTCAATAATCCAGGTAGAAAAATCTAAAAAAGCTAAGTCTGGTCCTCTGGACATTCAAAAAACAAAACAAAAAAGTAGAAACGTTTCGTCTTTCGTACAAAAGACTTTCTCAGTCTAAAGCTTTGTTTATACTTCATGCAAGACGTGCGGTTGCGGCCCAGCGATGACGTAATTGCGTGTGTGTCACCGACCGCATTGAGTATTTATACTTGGAAAAGACGTGGGGGACAATTGTACCAGGTGAGGTGCGGACGTGGGGAATGAGCTGCTGCTGAAAACTCTAAACTTGTGCGTAAGTATTATGATAAAGCTTTGGTAAGTACATATTTATTTAAATAAACTATATAATTAAATGTAAGATCATTTAAAAAAGGTATTAAAATTTGATAACCGATCTTTTTTTTTTCCTACTATTTCAACAAACTGGACGGGAAAACGTCGGAGAGCCTTGAGTTATTTATCAATGATTATTTTGAAAGGTTTGTCATGAGCGACACTAATGCTACATCCGGTGCGGCTAGCGGTGTGGCTAGCAAGTCGGCTAGCGAACCGAAGCCCAACGTGAAACGGTACAGACAGGGAAGCTCTGATAGCGTTTCAGAACCGTCAGTGGATAATTCAGGCTTCATAGTAATTCTGGAGTCAATTAATCAAAAGTTGTCTAGCTTGGACGCCCGGCTAGCGTTAGTAGAGGAGCTACAGAAGGAAGTGAAAAGTTTGAGACAATCACTGGAATTCACCCAGGAGCAGGTAGCGTCTTTAGCTAATGAAAACATTGAGCTAAAGGGGACAGTTGGACAGCTTAAAGATCAGATGTCGCAGCTTTCCGGCAATAATAAAAAAATTAAAGTGTCAGTATTAGATATCCGAGCCAGAAGTATGCGGGATAATGTTGTTTTCTCTGGGATTCCGGAGGGAGCGGAGGAGAATCCGGAGGCCTCGGTTCAGGACTTCTTCAAAAATCAGCTAAAGTTGCCGAGTGAAACAATTAATGCCATTACTTTTCATCGAGTTCACCGCATCGGTGCTAAACGGCCGGGGAACAGTAGACCGCGCCCAATAATAGCTAAATTCGAACATTATAAACAAAAGGAAGAGGTTAAAAGCCGAGGTAGGGAACTACGTAACACAAACTTTAGCATGAACGATCAATACCCTGCAGAAATTCTGAGTAGGAGGAAAGTTCTGTTTCCGATAAGAAAGAAAAATATAAACGAAGGAAGAAGAGCTAACATCTCTGTGGATAAACTCTACATAAACGGTCAGCTGTTTAGAGATCCAGAAGCTACTCCTTGGCTTTATTAGCCATATGATCAAGGTAAGAACTATATCGGTTGCTAATATTGATTAATATTATTAAATATAGTATTTGTTAATATTACTTACCAGATATATTTAATTTTTTTTCAGCACAGCTCGGTGGTGGGACACACTCAGATAGTGGTGATACACAAGGTGGGATGACACTTGATGTGGTAAGAGGGTCATTTTGTTGTTTTTTCTTATCTGAATTATGTTTCCATGTATATCATTTCTCTTTGTTTTCTTGTCTATATTTTTCTAACTTAACAATTATCAGCGCACAAGCACAAGGGTTCACATACGTCTTTATATATCCATACAATTACTTCATAAATGAAAACTTCCCTGATTCATTTTCAAAAGAAACAGCAATTACTCTATTTAAAAATAATATATAATTAATCACTTAAGGGATATGTATTTGTCTGGATCTATTATTATCTTTTATATTAGTGACATTGGGTGTGGTTTAGCTATATTATTATTAGCACAGGTATGGGTACCTTAGGGTTTGTCACATGGAACATTAATGGAGCCGGTAGCCAACGTAAAAAATATAGGATTTTTAACCAGATTAAAAGACTAAAGGCAGATGTTGTATTACTCCAAGAAATTCATAAATTGGCCTCAACTGTGGATGAGCTAAAGTCTTCTGAGTTTCCTAATGTATTCTCAGCCTGTTATAATTCAAGACAAAGAGGGGTAGCAATTTTAATACATAAAAACGTTAACTTCAAAGTATTAGATCAGGTTATAGACCCACAAGGTAGATATATAATATTAAAGTTATCAATATTTAGACAAAATTATTGCATAGTTAGCATATATGGGCCGAATGTAGACGACGCTGCTTTTTTTCACGACTTTTTTTCCACTCTATCAAATCACATGGATTCCTCATTAGTAATGGGAGGTGATCTCAACTTTGGTTTCGATGACAAAATAGACAGACTGAATGCAGTGGGAACTCAACGCAGTTGGCAATCTATAAATATAGTTAAACAGTATATGAATGATTATGGACTCTGCGATGCATGGCGTACTTTTCACCCTGATAGCAAAGAATATTCTTTCTTTTCACATGTGCATCACTCATATTCTCGTCTTGATTATTTCATAGTAAGCAATTCATTGCTGACCAATATTTCAGACACTAAGATACACACTATTGCTGTCAGCGATCATGCACCAGTTACTCTAAATTTAGATAATAAAAAAGAAACAACAAAAAATATAAATTGGAGATTAAATACATCACTGCTTCAAGAGGAAGAATTTTTGCAATACTTTAAAAAAGAATGGACATCATATTTAGAGTTTAATGACTTGCCAGGAACTTCAGCATGTACACTTTGGGAGGCTGGGAAAACAGTCATGAGAGGTAAAATAATATCCTATTCAACAAATAAAAAGAAAAAAGAAAATAAACGTATTGAGGAATTAGAGAAATCCATTAAACTATTAGAAGGTCTACAAGGAGAGGAAACACAGCAAAAGCTACGCAAATTAAAATTAGAACTAAATGAATATATTGATAAGAAAAATAAATTCTTGATACAAAGACTTAGATTAGATAATTTTGAATACGGTAATAAATCAGGGAGCTTTTTAGCTAATCAACTCAAATTAAACAAAGAAAAAACATCTATATATGGTATTAAAGATAAACATGGAAATATAATTCATGATGAGGGAAAAGTAAACATTGGCCCTCATTCACGAACCGTTCGTACGCATAGATTTGTTCTTAAACTGTGCGTACGAGTGATTTAGGATCATTTGTGGCATTCAACAATGTTTTCGTATCCTAGGATTTTTTTCAGATACGAACAAAATTTACGTGTGGTCCAGACCTGTCGTATATTTTAGGAGCAGTCGGTCCGCTGTTATCCAGATGGATTTCCTTCACTAATAACTTCATATTTCGTTATTTAGAAAATATTTTGGGTTTAAAAAAATCACGCACCATAATTATTCTTGACAATAGGTTATTCTGTTTGAATTAGAATTAGAATTTTAGGTTTAATTTGTCTGGTGTGTCGTGCAAGCTTCAGTGAGTCGTGCGCTCCCCTTTCATTCAACCTTTATTTAGTCAGGTAAATCTTTTGAACCTCGTGGGCTCATTTGCGAAAGCGACCCTTGGTCATCAAAGCCGCTCCTCATATTAACACCCAGGTACATAAAATTCCCATACACCGCCACAGAACAAGTACGAATTAAGACTGATTTTCATGCTATTGCTGGACTGTTGTGCTTGCCAAACACCATCGGAGCAATAGATTATTATATCTGATTCGAAATATAACCTGCAGAATGTGGTTGCGCGATGACCAGGAGGAGCGCGCATGACTCATTTGTGCTGCAAAACATGTTGGCATGCGTCTGCGCAGCGTGGCATTTATTGTCCATCCATCTCGCAGACTATTCCTTGACCACCTCCTGTCCGTGCTGCGGCGAGACGTTTGTTTGAAGCCATTTTCAGATCAAACCATTTATTCTTGATTTCTGATACTGTACGACCCACGGGAGACAAAACATATGCACTACAATATTAATATGAAGTTAACTGTAGTTTCGAGACATTTTAAAATGCTTCTGTTCAAAAACACATCCGACACTTGCGGGGGGTGGGGGGTAGCGGTGCGCCACAGCTCTTCTGAATAAGTGAAACTATAATGTAACACAGTACACTAAAATTAAAGATATTTGACCATCCGACACTTGCGGGGGGTGGGGGGTAGCGGTGCGCCACAGCTCTTCTGAATAAGTGAAACTATAATGTAACACAGTACACTAAAATTAAAAATATTTGACCATCCGACTCTTGTGGGGGGGGGGGGTAGCGGTGCAGAGCAGAACTACAATCTCCGAACGCGTGAAGTTCTTCTTTTTACTTCTTGATTTAGAATGAATGGACACTTCCTGCTGTCAAAAGGCAGGAAACGTGGCCTTATATGGTGTTTTGAGGAGTGGGAATTATGTAAATTACCTCTCCGCGAGCACACGCAGGTGGATAGAAAAGGTGGGATTCATTATATGTGCGCACCGCATTTACACACGTTTCCTGAGAATAGAAGAGTTTGTTGAATCTGACCTGGCATGTTCGTACGAACGCTTCGTACGGACAAAAGTAGGAGAAATTTAGGATAAAAATACGAACATTTTCGTGAATGAGGGCCAATGTTTTTAAAGATTTCTATAAAACTCTATACACTCCTCAAATAAATCCATCTAATGAGGATATTAATGAATTCTTGGAGAAAGTAACACTTCCTAAACTAGATATTAGTCAATCATCAAAACTAGACTCACCATTAACATCAGATGAGCTCCATGAAGCAATTAAAAGTGTAGGGTTCCTGGTTTTCTCTCTGTGTTTGTCTCTCCCACTCTCTCCACAGCACATTTCTAATTGTCCTGATGAGACCCACCTGTTGCTACCAGATGAGGACTGGTTCTGGTAGCCTACTTAAGCAGCAGCTGGACACCTCTTCAGTGCTGGGACAACTTCTGCCTATGGGACTTCCATGTCCTGCTTCTCTGAAGTCCTTCCACGGGCTTCTTCCAGCACCTTCGGGTGCACCTGCAGAAACACCAAGAGTCCAGTCTCATCAGCGGTTCTACAAGTACTGGGTCTACCTGTTCCTCTCTCCACCGCTCCTCACCTGCACCATCTCATCATTGAAACCAGGACCTCAACTCTCCTCTGGTTCTTTCTCATGAAAACTACAAGTAAGACAATTCCAATTACTTCAAGATTCAAGCATCAAAACAACAAGATTGGATACTCATCTCTACTCCCTTCTCTTCCAGCTTTTTCCCTCCAACTGCACCTGTAAATAAAGAACACTTATTTTTGTATTCCTGGTTGTTGTGTACTCTTTCTCGGTCTGCCACTTCGGGGTCCTACAAACGACACCATGATAGTTTGTCCCAGCCAAACTGACCCCTCTGGCACGACTGGGGAAGAACCACTTCAACCAGGTAGTAGTCAGGGGAGAGACTCTCTAACTCTGGCCTTACAACAGGTTCTGAAACAGCAAGAAATAATGCAGGATAATCTCCTTAAACTAGGTAGTATGGTTTTTTCTCTCCAACAAAGGACAAACAATAATCCCTCTTCTTCTCCCAAACAGCCTAAAACCATGGACCCCACAGGAACCGGACACATTCAACATGTCAAAGAACCTGATATCAAGCCTTCAGAGTTGTTTGAGGGTGACACAAGAAAGTGCTTTCTGCTTCAGTGCAATCTGGCGTTCAGCCGTGCTTCGGTAACGTACTCCTCTGACTCTTCTCGTATATCATATATAGTCGCCGCTCTGAAGGGTGAAGCACTTCAGTGGGTCAACGCTTACCTCCACCGACGTCCGATCCAGGCTTTGCCTTTTGCTGATTTCATCAGAGACTTCCTCAAGGTATTTGATTATCCTTTACTCCAAGAAGAAGCCGCTCAGAAACTGTTTTCAGTCCGGCAGGGAAAAGACACCGTAGCAAAGTTTTCCATTCGCTTCCGCATTCTCGCGGAGGAATCCGGTTGGGGTGAGAAGGCATTACGTAGTGCTTTTCTTAACTCGCTCAATAGCAACATTAAGGATCAAATATTCACGAGTGAATTGCCTGTTGACTTAGATGGAGCTGTAGCTTTAGCGATTAGAGCTGACAACAGGGCACGAGAGCGTCAGATAGAAGAGAACTACAATTCCCATGAGCACTTGCCACACGGAAGGATTCTACCGGTCCCCGTGACGTCATCCTCCAAACCCGAGCCGATGCAGATCGGACACACTCGGCTAACTCCGGAGGAGCGACGCCGCCGCATCCAAAACAAGGCTTGTCTTTATTGTGGGAAGAAGGGACACACATTATCTGCCTGTTTCCTGCGGGTAAAAGATTAAGCCCACCAGTTAAACAGGAGATACTGGTGGGTACTATTTCTAACACTCCTGTGAGTTATTTGAAACTGCCCGTGACTCTTTGTATTAATACTGTTACTTTCCCTGTTCAGGCCCTGATCGACTCGGGTGCTGAACAGAATCTGATCAGTCAAAGCTTGGTGGACGAACTCCAGATCCAGTCCCTGAAATTGGAGCAAGACTTCTCAGTTTCCGCCCTCACTGGTCTAAACATTTCTACAATCTCACACAAAACAATAAAAATTAGGTTTGTGGTATCTGGCAACCACCAAGAATTGGGTGAATTTTTCATTATCGACTCTCCTGGGTCACCCATCATTTTGGGTTACCCTTGGCTCAGGTTACACAACCCTCAGATTAATTGGGAGGAGGGTCGTGTTGACAGTTGGGGAGTGAGGTGCTCAGCTGAATGCCTTCGCTCTGCCATGACTCCTAGTCCCATCAAACAAACTCTCAGTGAACCCATTGATTTATCCATTGTTCCTGAAGTTTACCACTCTTTGGCACCAGTATTCAGTAAACAAAAAGCTTTGTCATTACCACCCCACAGGCCATATGATTGCACCATTGAACTGATACCCGGTGCCCCGCTACCATCTAGCCGGCTGTACAACATCTCTGGTCCTGAAAGGACAACAATGACAGAATACATCGAGACTTCATTAAAGAGTGGCATAATCCGTCCATCCACATCTCCTCTGGGTGCTGGTTTCTTTTTTGTGGCAAAGAAGGATAAATCTTTGCGACCATGTATTGACTATCGGGGACTCAATCAAATCACTGTTAAAAACAAGTACCCTCTTCCACTAATCGACTCTGTCTATGAGCAACTTCGAGGGGCGACGATGTTTTCAAAATTGGATCTTAGAAATGCATACCACCTTGTACGCGTACGTCAGGGCGATGAATGGAAGACCGCCTTCAAGACTCCCATGGGCCATTTTGAATACTTGGTCATGCCTTTTGGCTTGACAAACGCCCCGGCCATATTTCAGACACTGGTAAATGATGTGCTTCGGGATTTCCTCGGTGTGTTCGTCTTCGTCTACCTTGACGACATTCTGATTTTCTCCAAAAATCAGGGACAACACGTTCATCATGTTCAATCTGTTTTACAGCGTCTACTGGAGAACCATCTCTATGTCAAGGCTGAAAAATGCGAGTTCCATGTGTCTACTGTCTCCTTCTTGGGGTTCATATTTGAGAGAGGACAGGTAAGGTCAGACCCAGCGAAGATAAAGGCGGTGATGGACTGGCCTACTCCGACTACACGGAAAGAGCTTCAACGTTTCCTGGGGTTTTCTAACTTTTACCGACGGTTCATAAGGGATTATAGCAAGGTTGCTACTCCATTGACTCAACTGACTTCCTCCCTCCGGAAGTTCGACTGGTCTCCAGAAGCTGAGGGAGCCTTCACTGGCCTTAAGACTTTGTTTTCTACGGCTCCTATTCTGTCTCACCCTGACGTCAACAGACAGTTCGTGGTGGAGGTGGATGCCTCCGAATCTGGGGTGGGGGCTGTTCTTTCCCAGAGGTCAGTGGAGGATAGCAAGCTTCATCCCTGCGCTTTCTTTTCTCGACGCCTCTCACCTGCTGAACGTAACTATGATGTTGGGGATAGGGAGCTGCTGGCCATCAAAATGGCATTGGAGGAGTGGCGTCATTGGCTGGAGGGTGCTGAAACTCCATTTGTGGTTCTTACTGACCATAAGAATCTGGCGTACCTACAGAACGCTAAGAGACTCAATGCTCGACAAGCTCGTTGGTCGCTGTTCTTTGCCAGATTCAATTTTTCTGTCTCGTATATTCCAGGAACACGCAACGTGAAGCCGGACGCCCTCTCACGGCAGTTTTCTACGGCAGAGGACCTCGACATCCCCACAAACATCCTTCCCCCATCCTGCACGGTGGGCGTCATGACATGGGAGATAGACACCGTGATTCGGGACGCACAGCAGACTGAACCCGACCCGGGTACTGGCCCCAGAGATAAGAGATTTGTTCCTCCGGCTGCCGTCAGTAAGGTACTCCACTGGATACATTCTGCCAAGTTCTCTTGTCACCCAGGTGTCCGTCGGATGTTGCAACTCATCAGGACCCATTTTTGGTGGCCCAACTTGGAGAGGGATGTCAGGGACTTCATCGCGGCTTGTCCCACCTGTGCACGGAGCAAGCACAGCAACCAACCTCCGGCAGGACTGTTATTGCCCCTTCCCGTCCCCGGCCGGCCCTGGTCGCACATCGCCCTCGATTTCGTCACTGGTTTGCCGATTTCCAATGGTTATACCACTATTTGCACGATTGTTGATCGTTTTTCTAAGTCCGCCCACTTTGTTCCTTTGTTGAAACTTCCCTCTGCAATGGAGACAGCCCACCTGATAACAGAGCACGTTTTTCGCCTCCACGGCATCCCTGTGGACATTGTTTCTGACAGAGGCCCCCAATTTGTTTCGCAGGTCTGGAAGGGTTTCTGTCGGGCAATCGGTGCATCTGCCAGCCTGTCCTCGGGATACCACCCTCAGTCTAATGGCCAGACTGAGAGGTGCAACCAGGAACTGGAAGCCATGCTAAGGTGTGTCACTGTCAACAACCCTTCTTCTTGGTCTCAGCAGTTGCCATGGGTCGAGTACGCCCACAACTCCCAGGTGTCCGCGGCCACTGGAAAATCCCCATTCGAGGCCGCACTGGGGTACTCCCCTCCTCTGTTTCCCTCGCAGGAGGTTGATGTTGGAGTTCCCTCTGTCAACTTGCACGTCAGACGTTGCAGGAGGACCTGGCGTGTCACCAAGCAGGCCCTTGCCAGGTCAGTGGAACAGAACAGACGTTTTGCTGACAGGCATCGGAGGGAGGCGCCCACCTATCACGTCGGACAGAAGGTGTGGTTGTCTACCAAGGACATCGCGCTCAGGGACACTCCACGCAAGCTGGCCCCACGGTTCATTGGTCCCTTCCCCGTGGTCAAGATCATCAATAGGTCTGCTGTGCGTCTGCAACTCCCAGCTTCCATGAAGTTGCACCCTACGTTTCATGTTTCCCTCCTGAAACCTGTGTCTACCAGTCCCTTGCACCCTCCTGCCGACCTCCCGCCACCTCCCCGCCTGATCGACGGTGACCCCGCATTCACGGTTCGGCGCCTCCTGGATGTGAGGCGTCGGGGCCGTGGTTGGCAGTATTTGGTGGATTGGGAGGGCTACGGCCCTGAGGAACGTTCATGGGTTCCCAGGTCGCGGATCCTTGACCCCTCTCTCATTACTGACTTTTTTAGGGTCCACCCTGAGAGACGGTTCTTGAGGGGGGGGCTCTGTAGGGTTCTTGGTTTTCTCCCTGTGTTTGTCTCTCCCACTCTCTCCACAGCACATTTCTAATTGTCCTGATGAGACCCACCTGTTGCTACCTGATGAGGACTGGTTCTTGTGGCCTACTTAAGCAGCAGCTGGGCACCTCTTCAGTGCTGGGACAACTTCTGCCTATGGGACTTCCATGTCCTGCTTCTCTGAAGTCCTTCCACGGGCTTCTTCCAGCACCTTCGGGTGCACCTGCAGAAACACCAAGAGTCCAGTCTCATCAGCGGTTCTACAAGTACTGGGTCTACCTGTTCCTCTCTCCACTGCTCCTCACCTGCACCATCTCATCATTGAAACCAGGACCTCAACTCTCCTCTGGTTCTTTCTCATGAAAACTACAAGTAAGACAATTCCAATTACTTCAAGATTCAAGCATCAAAACAACAAGATTGGATACTCATCTCTACTCCCTTCTCTTCCAGCTTTTTCCCTCCAACTGCACCTGGAAATAAAGAACACTTATTTTTGTATTCCTGGTTGTTGTGTACTCTTTCTCGGTCTGCCACTTCGGGGTCCTACAAACGACACCATGATAAAAAGCATGCCTAATAAGAAATCTCCAGGTCCTGATGGATATCCAGTAGAATTCTATAAAAAATTCTGGGATATACTAGAACCAATATTTTATAGAGTGCTACTTGAGTCAGAAGAAAATGGCAGGCTACCAACACATATGAATTCAGCCAACATGCTGGTGAAGATTCTCAGTCGTCCAGGACATGATAAATCAAAAAGGCGTTCAATTCAAGATCAACTGGACTTTATTTGTAACAGAAGACGTTTCGCTTCTCATCCGAAAAGCTTTATCAATTCAATGAACCAGACTGTGTGTGCGTGTGGATTTAAGGGAACTCCCTACTTCAAGGGAACTCCCTACTGTTAAGGTGTGATCTGTCAATTTACATGTATGTGTTACCTCAGCTTGCAATTTACATATGATGGTGCGTGACTCCTGTTATAAATCCACACGCACACACAGTCTGGTTCATTGAATTGATAAAGCTTTTCGGATGAGAAGCGAAACGTCTTCTGTTACAAATAAAGTCCAGTTGATCTTGAATTGAACGCCTTTTTGATAATTCAGCCAACATTAGTCTCTTATTAAAACCAGGCAAAGACCCAGTATTACCTACCAGTTATCGTCCAATCTCTTTTATTAATGTTGATGTTAAAATAATTTGTAAAGTCTTATCTAAAAGACTAGAGAAGATAACCCCTGTTATTATACACCCAGACTAAACCGGATTGATAAAAGGAAGACACTCAAACACAAATACACGCAGATTATATAATGTAATAGAGTATTCGTATTTTAAAAATATTGAAACAGCTATTTTTTCTTTAGATGCTGAAAAAGCATTTGATAGAGTAAATTGGAATTTCTTATTTGCTACCTTAAATAAATTTGGATTTGGGAATTACTTCATTAACTGGTTAAAAATATTATATAGTTCACCAACAGCGTGCGTCAGGACAAATAATCAATTATCTTCAAGCTTCTGTTTACAGAGGGGCACCAGGCAAGGTTGTCCACTTTCACCAGCATTATTTGCTATTTTTATTGAACCTTTAGCAGCAGCAATAAGGCAAAGTGCTGATATTAAAGGCATAAAGGGTAGAAACATAGAACATAAAATTAGTCTCTATGCTGACGATGTTTTGCTTTTTCTTGAGAACTCAGGAAACTTAATATCTAATATTATCAAATTAATAAACTCGTTTTCAAAACTGGACAAAATCTAGTTCTTCCAATAAATTACGTGTTTAATAATTCTCTGTTTTACCATGGTATGGATAGAAAGAGAAATGGAGTAGGGGTGGTCCTGAAGGAGGAGTTGGCAACGAATGTAGTAGATGTGAAGAGAGTGTCAGATAGGGTGATGTGTCTAAAGGTAGAAGTAGAAGGTCTGATGCTAAACATAGTAAGTGGTTATGCTCCACAGGTTGGATGTGATGGGGAGGAGAAAGATGAATTTTGGAAAGATTTGGATGAAGTGATAGAGAGTATTCCCAGGGAGGAAAGAGTGGTGATTGGAGCAGACCTGAATGGACATGTTGGTGAAGGAAACAGAGGGGATGAGGAAGTGATGGGTAGGTTTGGTGTCAAGGAAAGAAACCAGGAAGGACAGATGGTGGTGGATTTTGCCAAGAGAATGGAAATGGCTATAGTCAATACCTATTTCCAAAAGAGGGAGGAACATAGAGTGACCTATAAGAGTGGAGGAAGGAGTACACAAGTCGACTACATTCTGTGTAGAAGAGGAAACCTGAGAGAGATTGGAGACTGTAAAGTTGTAGCAGGGGAGAGCGTGGCCAAACAGCATCGGATGGTTGTGTGTAGAATGACTGTTGTTGCGAAGAAGAGAAAAAGAGTAAAACCAGAGAAGAAGACCAAATGGTGGAAGCTAAAGAAGGAAGAATGTTGTGAGAAATTCAGAGACGAGCTGTTAAAGGCTCTGGGTGGTAAGAAAGAGTTTCCAAGTGACTGGGCTACTACAGCAACAGTAATTAGAGAGACAGGTAGGAAGGTACTTGGTGTGTCATCTGGACAGAGAATGGATGATAAGGAAACCTGGTGGTGGAATAGTGAAGTGCAGGACGCCATTCAAAGAAAGAGATTAGCCAAGAAGAAATATGACAGTGAGAGGACTGAAGAGAGGAGACAGGAATATAAGGAGATGGGACATAGAGCAAAGAGGGAAGTAGCTAAGGCAAAGCAGAGGGCGTACAATGAGTTATATGGGAGACTGGACACTAAAGAGGGCGAGAAGGACTTGTACCGATTGGCAAGACAGAGGGATCAGGCTGGAAAGGATGTGCAGCAGGTTAGGCTTATTAAAGATGGGAATGGGAATGTTCTAACAAGTGAGGAGAGTGTGATGGGAAGATGGAAGGATTACTTTGAGGAGCTAATGAATGAAGAGAATGAAAGAGAAAGAAGAGTGGAGGTAATAGAAACTGTGGACCAGGAAGTGGGAAAGATTAGTGAGGGTGAAGTCCGGAAAGCTCTGAAAAGAATGAAGAAGGGGAAGGCAGTAGGACCTGATGACATACCAGTGGAGGTTTGGAAATGTCTTGGAGAGATGGCAGTGAGGTTTTTGACTCAAATATTTAATGGAATATTTGAGGGTGAGAAAATGCCTGAAGAATGGAGAAGAAGTGTGCTGGTTCCCATTTTTAAGAACAAGGGTGATGTACAGAGTTGTAGCAACTACAGGGGAATTAAGTTGATGAGCCACACAATGAAGATCTGGGAGAGAGTTGTGGAAGCAAGACTTAGACAAGATGTGACTATCTGTGAGCAGCAGTATGGTTTCATGCCAAGAAAGAGCACCACAGATGCCATCTTTGCTTTGAGGATGTTGATAGAGAAGTACAGAGAGGGTCAGAAAGAACTCCATTGTGTGTTTGTGGATTTAGAAAAAGCATATGACAGGGTACCAAGAGAAGAGGTGTGGTATTGCATGAGGAAATCTGGAGTGGCAGAAAAGTATGTTAGACTGGTACAGGACATGTATGAGGACAGCAGGACAGTGGTGAGATGTGCTGTGGGAGTGACAGATAGCTTCAAGGTGGCGGTGGGATTGCATCAAGGATCGGCTCTGAGCCCCTTCTTGTTTGCTCTGGTGATGGACCGACTAACAGATGAGGTCAGGCAGGAATCCCCATGGACTATGATGTTTGCAGATGACATTGTGATCTGTGGTGAGAACAGGGAACAAGTGGAAGAGAACTTGGAGAGGTGGAGGTATGCTCTTGAAAGAAGAGGAATGAAAGTCAGTCGTAGTAAGACAGAGTA
>JBBPBX010071657.1:0-18258 GCA_038048925.1 Garcialebias charrua | reverse complement strand
GTTCTGTCCCTTCCACAACAGGAGCACATTCTGACTGGAAATATAAATATTTGTACCCGCCACAACTCTGTTATTGATATTGACATGTTAAAAGAAGCCCTACTGATGCAGGGCATCAAAAAAATTGAGACAAACTCTTGTTGTTCCTGTCCACGGAAATCTTTAGTAAAAGGCGAAAGATTTATACGATCTGAAGAGAAACAAGAGCATACTGAAATCAGGACAACGCAGAGTACTTCTTTCAACAACAACCTACATCAGTGACGGTTTTAAACTACAAATCTTGAGGAAATTATTCTTTTATACTCATAAACCAGCACAATACAAGAGAACTATTAAGACAATAAAAAATCATAGCGGTATGCTGTAAAAAAGATTTATTATTTTGAGATGAACCGCAATGCCTGATGGGAGTTTACCAACGTGGTTGTTTCTGAAGTTCTGCCTCCCACACAGCTCGTACAAACCACTGCTTTTCTAACAGAGTAAAAACAATCAAACTAAAAGCTATATCTGAAATTTTGGATGTGGAAAGAATAATGGCATTGTCATTAACAGGAAAGTAGTGGAAAATAAACTGTTGAGATTTTGTCTAAATGATACGCGGTTGGTGGGAACTACTTTTTCTTCCGCCAGTTATGAGTAATGCGTGCAAGCCGAGCGGCACACTGCTCATCGTGGTCTGTCATTCAGACTGGAAACATAAATAATGGCACAGCGGTTGGAACCAGAATCTAAAGCAGCAACAATGTGAAAGTACTTGGTCTCATCTGTGGTTGTCCCACGGACACAAAACTGGGCTTCCACATGCTGGTACCATGGATCCGGATTGCGTTGCCAGAACTCGGGAACCTTAATAATGGTGGAAAACACAGCAGATGAAGGGACGGCAGGAGACGAGGCAACGGCGGTTGGAGCAACGTCTGTCTGCCAGGCAAAAAACCCGGTCCGAAAACAGGGCTGATGAAGAAGCAGCGTCAGCATCTGATGAGTTCTCGTTCGAAAACATGTTCAGATGTTTGGGGTTACCAATGTAGAAGTCAGCAGAAAAACACGATAAATATCTTGAGTCTCGACTTATTGTCAATGTCTTCCAACAACTGTTGCGCTGTTCTCTTCATGTTCTGTCCCTTCCACAACAGGAGCACATTCTGACTGGAAATATAAATATTTGTACCTGCCACAACTCTGTTATTGATATTGACATGTTAAAAGAAGCCCCACTGTTGCAGGGCTTCAAAAAAATTGAGACAAACTCTTGTTGTTCCTCTCCACGGAAATCTTTAGTAAAAGGCGAAAGATTTATACAATCTGAAGAGAAACAAGAGCATACTGAAATCAGGACAACGCAGAGTACTTCTTTCAACAACAACCTACATCAGTGACGGTTTTAAACTACAAATCTTGAGGAAATTATTCTTTTATACTCATAAACCAGCACAATACAAGAGAACTATTAAGACAATAAAAAATCATAGCGGCATGCTGTAAAAAAGATTAATTATTTTGAGATGAACCGCAATGCCTGATGGGAGTTAACCAACGTGGTTGTTTCTGAAGTTCTGCCTCCCACACAGCTCGTACAAACCACTGCTTTTCTAACAGAGTAAAAACAATCAAACTAAAAGCTATATCTGAAATTTTGGATGTGGAAAGAATAATGGCATTGTCATTAACAGGAAAGTAGTGGAAAATAAACTGTTGAGATTTTGTCTAAATGATACGCGGTTGGTGGGAACTACTTTTTCTTCCGCCAGTTATGAGTAATGCGTGCAAGCCGAGCGGCACACTGCTCATCGTGGTCTGTCATTCAGACTGGAAACATAAATAATGACACAGCGGTTGGAACCAGAATCTAAAGCAGCAACAATGTGAAAGTACTTGGTCTCATCTGTGGTTGTCCCACGGACACAAAACTGGGCTTCCACATGCTGGTACCATGGATCCGGATTGCGTTGCCAGAACTCGGGAACCTTAATAATGGTGGCAAACACAGCAGATGAAGGGATGGCAGGAGACGAGGCAACGGCGGTTGGAGCAACGTCTGTGTGCCAGGCAAAAAACCCGGTCCGAAAACAGGGCTGATGAAGAAGCAGCGTCAGCATCTGATGAGTTCTCGTTCGAAAACATGTTCAGATGTTTGGGGTTACCAATGTAGAAGTCAGCAGAAAAAGACGATAAATATCTTGAGTCTCGACTTATTGTCAATGTCTTCCAACAACTGTTGCGCTGTTCTCTTCATGTTCTGTCCCTTCCACAACAGGAGCACATTCTGACTGGAAATATAAATATTTGTACCCGCCACAACTCTGTTATTGATATTGACATGTTAAAAGAAGCCCCACTGTTGCAGGGCATCAAAAAAATTGAGACAAACTCTTGTTGTTCCTCTCCACGGAAATCTTTAGTAAAAGGCGAAAGATTTATACGATCTGAAGAGAAACAAGAGCATACTGAAATCAGGACAACGCAGAGTACTTCTTTCAACAACAACCTACATCAGTGACGGTTTTAAACTACAAATCTTGAGGAAATTATTCTTTTATACTCATAAACAAGCACAATACAAGAGAAGTATTAAGACAATAAAAAATCATAGCGGCATGCTGTAAAAAAGATTAATTATTTTGAGATGAACCGCAATGCCTGATGGGAGTTTACCAACATGGTTGTTTCTGAAGTTCTGCCTCCCACACAGCTCGTACAAACCACTGCTTTTCTAACAGAGTAAAAACAATCAAACTAAAAGCTATACCTGAAATTTTGGATGTGGAAAGAATAATGGCATTGTCATTAACAGGAAAGTAGTGGAAAATAAACTGTT
Source organism: Garcialebias charrua (assembly GCA_038048925.1). Classification (NCBI taxonomy): domain Eukaryota; kingdom Metazoa; phylum Chordata; class Actinopteri; order Cyprinodontiformes; family Rivulidae; genus Garcialebias; species Garcialebias charrua. Next base: position 15,434 of record JBBPBX010071657.1, on the reverse strand, counting down.
GAGATTTTGTCTAAATGATACGCGGTTGGTGGGAACTACTTTTTCTTCCGCCAGTTATGAGTAATGCGTGCAAGCCGAGCGGCACACTGCTCATCGTAGTCTGTCATTCAGACTGGAAACATAAATAATGGCACAGCGGTTGGAACCAGAATCTAAAGCAGCAACAATGTGAAAGTACTTGGTCTCATCTGTGGTTGTCCCACGGACACAAAACTGGGCTTCCACATGCTGGTACCATGGATCCGGATTGCGTTGCCAGAACTCGGGAACCTTAATAATGGTGGAAAACACAGCAGATGAAGGGACGGCAGGAGACGAGGCAACGGCGGTTGGAGCAACGTCTGTCTGCCAGGCAAAAAACCCGGTCCGAAAACAGGGCTGATGAAGAAGCAGCGTCAGCATCTGATGAGTTCTCGTTCGAAAACATGTTCAGATGTTTGGGGTTACCAATGTAGAAGTCAGCAGAAAAACACGATAAATATCTTGAGTCTCGACTTATTGTCAATGTCTTCCAACAACTGTTGCGCTGTTCTCTTCATGTTCTGTCCCTTCCACAACAGGAGCACATTCTGACTGGAAATATAAATATTTGTACCTGCCACAACTCTGTTATTGATATTGACATGTTAAAAGAAGCCCCACTGTTGCAGGGCTTCAAAAAAATTGAGACAAACTCTTGTTGTTCCTCTCCACGGAAATCTTTAGTAAAAGGCGAAAGATTTATACAATCTGAAGAGAAACAAGAGCATACTGAAATCAGGACAACGCAGAGTACTTCTTTCAACAACAACCTACATCAGTGACGGTTTTAAACTACAAATCTTGAGGAAATTATTCTTTTATACTCATAAACCAGCACAATACAAGAGAACTATTAAGACAATAAAAAATCATAGCGGCATGCTGTAAAAAAGATTAATTATTTTGAGATGAACCGCAATGCCTGATGGGAGTTAACCAACGTGGTTGTTTCTGAAGTTCTGCCTCCCACACAGCTCGTACAAACCACTGCTTTTCTAACAGAGTAAAAACAATCAAACTAAAAGCTATATCTGAAATTTTGGATGTGGAAAGAATAATGGCATTGTCATTAACAGGAAAGTAGTGGAAAATAAACTGTTGAGATTTTGTCTAAATGATACGCGGTTGGTGGGAACTACTTTTTCTTCCGCCAGTTATGAGTAATGCGTGCAAGCCGAGCGGCACACTGCTCATCGTGGTCTGTCATTCAGACTGGAAACATAAATAATGACACAGCGGTTGGAACCAGAATCTAAAGCAGCAACAATGTGAAAGTACTTGGTCTCATCTGTGGTTGTCCCACGGACACAAAACTGGGCTTCCACATGCTGGTACCATGGATCCGGATTGCGTTGCCAGAACTCGGGAACCTTAATAATGGTGGCAAACACAGCAGATGAAGGGATGGCAGGAGACGAGGCAACGGCGGTTGGAGCAACGTCTGTGTGCCAGGCAAAAAACCCGGTCCGAAAACAGGGCTGATGAAGAAGCAGCGTCAGCATCTGATGAGTTCTCGTTCGAAAACATGTTCAGATGTTTGGGGTTACCAATGTAGAAGTCAGCAGAAAAAGACGATAAATATCTTGAGTCTCGACTTATTGTCAATGTCTTCCAACAACTGTTGCGCTGTTCTCTTCATGTTCTGTCCCTTCCACAACAGGAGCACATTCTGACTGGAAATATAAATATTTGTACCTGCCACAACTCTGTTATTGATATTGACATGTTAAAAGAAGCCCCACTGTTGCAGGGCTTCAAAAAAATTGAGACAAACTCTTGTTGTTCCTCTCCACGGAAATCTTTAGTAAAAGGCGAAAGATTTATACAATCTGAAGAGAAACAAGAGCATACTGAAATCAGGACAACGCAGAGTACTTCTTTCAACAACAACCTACATCAGTGACGGTTTTAAACTACAAATCTTGAGGAAATTATTCTTTTATACTCATAAACCAGCACAATACAAGAGAACTATTAAGACAATAAAAAATCATAGCGGCATGCTGTAAAAAAGATTAATTATTTTGAGATGAACCGCAATGCCTGATGGGAGTTAACCAACGTGGTTGTTTCTGAAGTTCTGCCTCCCACACAGCTCGTACAAACCACTGCTTTTCTAACAGAGTAAAAACAATCAAACTAAAAGCTATATCTGAAATTTTGGATGTGGAAAGAATAATGGCATTGTCATTAACAGGAAAGTAGTGGAAAATAAACTGTTGAGATTTTGTCTAAATGATACGCGGTTGGTGGGAACTACTTTTTCTTCCGCCAGTTATGAGTAATGCGTGCAAGCCGAGCGGCACACTGCTCATCGTGGTCTGTCATTCAGACTGGAAACATAAATAATGGCACAGCGGTTGGAACCAGAATCTAAAGCAGCAACAATGTGAAAGTACTTGGTCTCATCTGTGGTTGTCCCACGGACACAAAACTGGGCTTCCACATGCTGGTACCATGGATCCGGATTGCGTTGCCAGAACTCGGGAACCTTAATAATGGTGGAAAACACAGCAGATGAAGGGACGGCAGGAGACGAGGCAACGGCGGTTGGAGCAACGTCTGTCTGCCAGGCAAAAAACCCGGTCCGAAAACAGGGCTGATGAAGAAGCAGCGTCAGCATCTGATGAGTTCTCGTTCGAAAACATGTTCAGATGTTTGGGGTTACCAATGTAGAAGTCAGCAGAAAAACACGATAAATATCTTGAGTCTCGACTTATTGTCAATGTCTTCCAACAACTGTTGCGCTGTTCTCTTCATGTTCTGTCCCTTCCACAACAGGAGCACATTCTGACTGGAAATATAAATATTTGTACCCGCCACAACTCTGTTATTGATATTGACATGTTAAAAGAAGCCCTACTGATGCAGGGCATCAAAAAAATTGAGACAAACTCTTGTTGTTCCTGTCCACGGAAATCTTTAGTAAAAGGCGAAAGATTTATACGATCTGAAGAGAAACAAGAGCATACTGAAATCAGGACAACGCAGAGTACTTCTTTCAACAACAACCTACATCAGTGACGGTTTTAAACTACAAATCTTGAGGAAATTATTCTTTTATACTCATAAACCAGCACAATACAAGAGAACTATTAAGACAATAAAAAATCATAGCGGTATGCTGTAAAAAAGATTTATTATTTTGAGATGAACCGCAATGCCTGATGGGAGTTTACCAACGTGGTTGTTTCTGAAGTTCTGCCTCCCACACAGCTCGTACAAACCACTGCTTTTCTAACAGAGTAAAAACAATCAAACTAAAAGCTATATCTGAAATTTTGGATGTGGAAAGAATAATGGCATTGTCATTAACAGGAAAGTAGTGGAAAATAAACTGTTGAGATTTTGTCTAAATGATTCGCGGTTGGTGGGAACTACTTTTTCTTCCGCCAGTTATGAGTAATGCGTGCAAGCCGAGCGGCACACTGCTCATCGTGGTCTGTCATTCAGACTGGAAACATAAATAATGGCACAGCGGTTGGAACCAGAATCTAAAGCAGCAACAATGTGAAAGTACTTGGTCTCATCTGTGGTTGTCCCACGGACACAAAACTGGGCTTCCACATGCTGGTACCATGGATCCGGATTGCGTTGCCAGAACTCGGGAACCTTAATAATGGTGGAAAACACAGCAGATGAAGGGACGGCAGGAGACGAGGCAACGGCGGTTGGAGCAACGTCTGTCTGCCAGGCAAAAAACCCGGTCCGAAAACAGGGCTGATGAAGAAGCAGCGTCAGCATCTGATGAGTTCTCGTTCGAAAACATGTTCAGATGTTTGGGGTTACCAATGTAGAAGTCAGCAGAAAAACACGATAAATATCTTGAGTCTCGACTTATTGTCAATGTCTTCCAACAACTGTTGCGCTGTTCTCTTCATGTTCTGTCCCTTCCACAACAGGAGCACATTCTGACTGGAAATATAAATATTTGTACCTGCCACAACTCTGTTATTGATATTGACATGTTAAAAGAAGCCCCACTGTTGCAGGGCTTCAAAAAAATTGAGACAAACTCTTGTTGTTCCTCTCCACGGAAATCTTTAGTAAAAGGCGAAAGATTTATACAATCTGAAGAGAAACAAGAGCATACTGAAATCAGGACAACGCAGAGTACTTCTTTCAACAACAACCTACATCAGTGACGGTTTTAAACTACAAATCTTGAGGAAATTATTCTTTTATACTCATAAACCAGCACAATACAAGAGAACTATTAAGACAATAAAAAATCATAGCGGCATGCTGTAAAAAAGATTAATTATTTTGAGATGAACCGCAATGCCTGATGGGAGTTAACCAACGTGGTTGTTTCTGAAGTTCTGCCTCCCACACAGCTCGTACAAACCACTGCTTTTCTAACAGAGTAAAAACAATCAAACTAAAAGCTATATCTGAAATTTTGGATGTGGAAAGAATAATGGCATTGTCATTAACAGGAAAGTAGTGGAAAATAAACTGTTGAGATTTTGTCTAAATGATACGCGGTTGGTGGGAACTACTTTTTCTTCCGCCAGTTATGAGTAATGCGTGCAAGCCGAGCGGCACACTGCTCATCGTGGTCTGTCATTCAGACTGGAAACATAAATAATGACACAGCGGTTGGAACCAGAATCTAAAGCAGCAACAATGTGAAAGTACTTGGTCTCATCTGTGGTTGTCCCACGGACACAAAACTGGGCTTCCACATGCTGGTACCATGGATCCGGATTGCGTTGCCAGAACTCGGGAACCTTAATAATGGTGGCAAACACAGCAGATGAAGGGATGGCAGGAGACGAGGCAACGGCGGTTGGAGCAACGTCTGTGTGCCAGGCAAAAAACCCGGTCCGAAAACAGGGCTGATGAAGAAGCAGCGTCAGCATCTGATGAGTTCTCGTTCGAAAACATGTTCAGATGTTTGGGGTTACCAATGTAGAAGTCAGCAGAAAAAGACGATAAATATCTTGAGTCTCGACTTATTGTCAATGTCTTCCAACAACTGTTGCGCTGTTCTCTTCATGTTCTGTCCCTTCCACAACAGGAGCACATTCTGACTGGAAATATAAATATTTGTACCCGCCACAACTCTGTTATTGATATTGACATGTTAAAAGAAGCCCCACTGTTGCAGGGCATCAAAAAAATTGAGACAAACTCTTGTTGTTCCTCTCCACGGAAATCTTTAGTAAAAGGCGAAAGATTTATACGATCTGAAGAGAAACAAGAGCATACTGAAATCAGGACAACGCAGAGTACTTCTTTCAACAACAACCTACATCAGTGACGGTTTTAAACTACAAATCTTGAGGAAATTATTCTTTTATACTCATAAACAAGCACAATACAAGAGAAGTATTAAGACAATAAAAAATCATAGCGGCATGCTGTAAAAAAGATTAATTATTTTGAGATGAACCGCAATGCCTGATGGGAGTTTACCAACATGGTTGTTTCTGAAGTTCTGCCTCCCACACAGCTCGTACAAACCACTGCTTTTCTAACAGAGTAAAAACAATCAAACTAAAAGCTATACCTGAAATTTTGGATGTGGAAAGAATAATGGCATTGTCATTAACAGGAAAGTAGTGGAAAATAAACTGTTGAGATTTTGTCTAAATGATACGCGGTTGGTGGGAACTACTTTTTCTTCCGCCAGTTATGAGTAATGCGTGCAAGCCGAGCGGCACACTGCTCATCGTAGTCTGTCATTCAGACTGGAAACATAAATAATGGCACAGCGGTTGGAACCAGAATCTAAAGCAGCAACAATGTGAAAGTACTTGGTCTCATCTGTGGTTGTCCCACGGACACAAAACTGGGCTTCCACATGCTGGTACCATGGATCCGGATTGCGTTGCCAGAACTCGGGAACCTTAATAATGGTGGAAAACACAGCAGATGAAGGGACGGCAGGAGACGAGGCAACGGCGGTTGGAGCAACGTCTGTCTGCCAGGCAAAAAACCCGGTCCGAAAACAGGGCTGATGAAGAAGCAGCGTCAGCATCTGATGAGTTCTCGTTCGAAAACATGTTCAGATGTTTGGGGTTACCAATGTAGAAGTCAGCAGAAAAACACGATAAATATCTTGAGTCTCGACTTATTGTCAATGTCTTCCAACAACTGTTGCGCTGTTCTCTTCATGTTCTGTCCCTTCCACAACAGGAGCACATTCTGACTGGAAATATAAATATTTGTACCTGCCACAACTCTGTTATTGATATTGACATGTTAAAAGAAGCCCCACTGTTGCAGGGCTTCAAAAAAATTGAGACAAACTCTTGTTGTTCCTCTCCACGGAAATCTTTAGTAAAAGGCGAAAGATTTATACAATCTGAAGAGAAACAAGAGCATACTGAAATCAGGACAACGCAGAGTACTTCTTTCAACAACAACCTACATCAGTGACGGTTTTAAACTACAAATCTTGAGGAAATTATTCTTTTATACTCATAAACCAGCACAATACAAGAGAACTATTAAGACAATAAAAAATCATAGCGGCATGCTGTAAAAAAGATTAATTATTTTGAGATGAACCGCAATGCCTGATGGGAGTTTACCAACGTGGTTGTTTCTGAAGTTCTGCCTCCCACACAGCTCGTACAAACCACTGCTTTTCTAACAGAGTAAAAACAATCAAACTAAAAGCTATATCTGAAATTTTGGATGTGGAAAGAATAATGGCATTGTCATTAACAGGAAAGTAGTGGAAAATAAACTGTTGAGATTTTGTCTAAATGATACGCGGTTGGTGGGAACTACTTTTTCTTCCGCCAGTTATGAGTAATGCGTGCAAGCCGAGCGGCACACTGCTCATCGTGGTCTGTCATTCAGACTGGAAACATAAATAATGGCACAGCGGTTGGAACCAGAATCTAAAGCAGCAACAATGTGAAAGTACTTGGTCTCATCTGTGGTTGTCCCACGGACACAAAACTGGGCTTCCACATGCTGGTACCATGGATCCGGATTGCGTTGCCCGAACTCGGGAACCTTAATAATGGTGGAAAACACAGCAGATGAAGGGATGGCAGGAGACGAGGCAACGGCGGTTGGAGCAACGTCTGTGTGCCAGGCAAAAAACCCGGTCCGAAAACAGGGCTGATGAAGAAGCAGCGTCAGCATCTGATGAGTTCTCGTTCGAAAACATGTTCAGATGTTTGGGGTTACCAATGTAGAAGTCAGCAGAAAAAGACGATAAATATCTTGAGTCTCGACTTATTGTCAATGTCTTCCAACAACTGTTGCGCTGTTCTCTTCATGTTCTGTCCCTTCCACAACAGGAGCACATTCTGACTGGAAATGTAAATATTTGTACCTGCCACAACTCTGTTATTGATATTGACATGTTAAAAGAAGCCCCACTGTTGCAGGGCTTCAAAAAAATTGAGACAAACTCTTGTTGTTCCTCTCCACGGAAATCTTTAGTAAAAGGCGAAAGATTTATACGATCTGAAGAGAAACAAGAGCATACTGAAATCAGGACAACGCAGAGTACTTCTTTCAACAACAACCTACATCAGTGACGGTTTTAAACTACAAATCTTGAGGAAATTATTCTTTTATACTCATAAACCAGCACAATACAAGAGAAGTATTAAGACAATAAAAAATCATAGCGGCATGCTGTAAAAAAGATTAATTATTTTGAGATGAACCGCAATGCCTGATGGGAGTTAACCAACGTGGTTGTTTCTGAAGTTCTGCCTCCCACACAGCTCGTACAAACCACTGCTTTTCTAACAGAGTAAAAACAATCAAACTAAAAGCTATATCTGAAATTTTGGATGTGGAAAGAATAATGGCATTGTCATTAACAGGAAAGTAGTGGAAAATAAACTGTTGAGATTTTGTCTAAATGATACGCGGTTGGTGGGAACTACTTTTTCTTCCGCCAGTTATGAGTAATGCGTGCAAGCCGAGCGGCACACTGCTCATCGTGGTCTGTCATTCAGACTGGAAACATAAATAATGGCACAGCGGTTGGAACCAGAATCTAAAGCAGCAACAATGTGAAAGTACTTGGTCTCATCTGTGGTTGTCCCACGGACACAAAACTGGGCTTCCACATGCTGGTACCATGGATCCGGATTGCGTTGCCAGAACTCGGGAACCTTAATAATGGTGGCAAACACAGCAGATGAAGGGATGGCAGGAGACGAGGCAACGGCGGTTGGAGCAACGTCTGTGTGCCAGGCAAAAAACCCGGTCCGAAAACAGGGCTGATGAAGAAGCAGCGTCAGCATCTGATGAGTTCTCGTTCGAAAACATGTTCAGATGTTTGGGGTTACCAATGTAGAAGTCAGCAGAAAAAGACGATAAATATCTTGAGTCTCGACTTATTGTCAATGTCTTCCAACAACTGTTGCGCTGTTCTCTTCATGTTCTGTCCCTTCCACAACAGGAGCACATTCTGACTGGAAATATAAATATTTGTACCCGCCACAACTCTGTTATTGATATTGACATGTTAAAAGAAGCCCCACTGTTGCAGGGCATCAAAAAAATTGAGACAAACTCTTGTTGTTCCTCTCCACGGAAATCTTTAGTAAAAGGCGAAAGATTTATACGATCTGAAGAGAAACAAGAGCATACTGAAATCAGGACAACGCAGAGTACTTCTTTCAACAACAACCTACATCAGTGACGGTTTTAAACTACAAATCTTGAGGAAATTATTCTTTTATACTCATAAACAAGCACAATACAAGAGAAGTATTAAGACAATAAAAAATCATAGCGGCATGCTGTAAAAAAGATTAATTATTTTGAGATGAACCGCAATGCCTGATGGGAGTTTACCAACATGGTTGTTTCTGAAGTTCTGCCTCCCACACAGCTCGTACAAACCACTGCTTTTCTAACAGAGTAAAAACAATCAAACTAAAAGCTATACCTGAAATTTTGGATGTGGAAAGAATAATGGCATTGTCATTAACAGGAAAGTAGTGGAAAATAAACTGTTGAGATTTTGTCTAAATGATACGCGGTTGGTGGGAACTACTTTTTCTTCCGCCAGTTATGAGTAATGCGTGCAAGCCGAGCGGCACACTGCTCATCGTGGTCTGTCATTCAGACTGGAAACATAAATAATGGCACAGCGGTTGGAACCAGAATCTAAAGCAGCAACAATGTGAAAGTACTTGGTCTCATCTGTGGTTGTCCCACGGACACAAAACTGGGCTTCCACATGCTGGTACCATGGATCCGGATTGCGTTGCCCGAACTCGGGAACCTTAATAATGGTGGCAAACACAGCAGATGAAGGGATGGCAGGAGACGAGGCAACGGCGGTTGGAGCAACGTCTGTGTGCCAGGCAAAAAACCCGGTCCGAAAACAGGGCTGATGAAGAAGCAGCGTCAGCATCTGATGAGTTCTCGTTCGAAAACATGTTCAGATGTTTGGGGTTACCAATGTAGAAGTCAGCAGAAAAAGACGATAAATATCTTGAGTCTCGACTTATTGTCAATGTCTTCCAACAACTGTTGCGCTGTTCTCTTCATGTTCTGTCCCTTCCACAACAGGAGCACATTCTGACTGGAAATATAAATATTTGTACCCGCCACAACTCTGTTATTGATATTGACATGTTAAAAGAAGCCCCACTGTTGCAGGGCATCAAAAAAATTGAGACAAACTCTTGTTGTTCCTCTCCACGGAAATCTTTAGTAAAAGGCGAAAGATTTATACGATCTGAAGAGAAACAAGAGCATACTGAAATCAGGACAACGCAGAGTACTTCTTTCAACAACAACCTACATCAGTGACGGTTTTAAACTACAAATCTTGAGGAAATTATTCTTTTATACTCATAAACAAGCACAATACAAGAGAAGTATTAAGACAATAAAAAATCATAGCGGCATGCTGTAAAAAAGATTAATTATTTTGAGATGAACCGCAATGCCTGATGGGAGTTTACCAACATGGTTGTTTCTGAAGTTCTGCCTCCCACACAGCTCGTACAAACCACTGCTTTTCTAACAGAGTAAAAACAATCAAACTAAAAGCTATACCTGAAATTTTGGATGTGGAAAGAATAATGGCATTGTCATTAACAGGAAAGTAGTGGAAAATAAACTGTTGAGATTTTGTCTAAATGATACGCGGTTGGTGGGAACTACTTTTTCTTCCGCCAGTTATGAGTAATGCGTGCAAGCCGAGCGGCACACTGCTCATCGTGGTCTGTCATTCAGACTGGAAACATAAATAATGGCACAGCGGTTGGAACCAGAATCTAAAGCAGCAACAATGTGAAAGTACTTGGTCTCATCTGTGGTTGTCCCACGGACACAAAACTGGGCTTCCACATGCTGGTACCATGGATCCGGATTGCGTTGAACGAACTCGGGAACCTTAATAATGGTGGAAAACACAGCAGATGAAGGGACGGCAGGAGACGAGGCAACGGCGGTTGGAGCAACGTCTGTCTGCCAGGCAAAAAACCCGGTCCGAAAACAGGGCTGATGAAGAAGCAGCGTCAGCATCTGATGAGTTCTCGTTCGAAAACATGTTCAGATGTTTGGGGTTACCAATGTAGAAGTCAGCAGAAAAACACGATAAATATCTTGAGTCTCGACTTATTGTCAATGTCTTCCAACAACTGTTGCGCTGTTCTCTTCATGTTCTGTCCCTTCCACAACAGGAGCACATTCTGACTGGAAATGTAAATATTTGTACCTGCCACAACTCTGTTATTGATATTGACATGTTAAAAGAAGCCCCACTGTTGCAGGGCATCAAAAAAATTGAGACAAACTCTTGTTGTTCCTCTCCACGGAAATCTTTAGTAAAAGGCGAAAGATTTATACGATCTGAAGAGAAACAAGAGCATACTGAAATCAGGACAACGCAGAGTACTTCTTTCAACAACAACCTACATCAGTGACGGTTTTAAACTACAAATCTTGAGGAAATTATTCTTTTATACTCATAAACAAGCACAATACAAGAGAAGTATTAAGACAATAAAAAATCATAGCGGCATGCTGTAAAAAAGATTAATTATTTTGAGATGAACCGCAATGCCTGATGGGAGTTAACCAACGTGGTTGTTTCTGAAGTTCTGCCTCCCACACAGCTCGTACAAACCACTGCTTTTCTAACAGAGTAAAAACAATCAAACTAAAAGCTATATCTGAAATTTTGGATGTGGAAAGAATAATGGCATTGTCATTAACAGGAAAGTAGTGGAAAATAAACTGTTGAGATTTTGTCTAAATGATACGCGGTTGGTGGGAACTACTTTTTCTTCCGCCAGTTATGAGTAATGCGTGCAAGCCGAGCGGCACACTGCTCATCGTGGTCTGTCATTCAGACTGGAAACATAAATAATGGCACAGCGGTTGGAACCAGAATCTAAAGCAGCAACAATGTGAAAGTACTTGGTCTCATCTGTGGTTGTCCCACGGACACAAAACTGGGCTTCCACATGCTGGTACCATGGATCCGGATTGCGTTGCCAGAACTCGGGAACCTTAATAATGGTGGCAAACACAGCAGATGAAGGGATGGCAGGAGACGAGGCAACGGCGGTTGGAGCAACGTCTGTGTGCCAGGCAAAAAACCCGGTCCGAAAACAGGGCTGATGAAGAAGCAGCGTCAGCATCTGATGAGTTCTCGTTCGAAAACATGTTCAGATGTTTGGGGTTACCAATGTAGAAGTCAGCAGAAAAACACGATAAATATCTTGAGTCTCGACTTATTGTCAATGTCTTCCAACAACTGTTGCGCTGTTCTCTTCATGTTCTGTCCCTTCCACAACAGGAGCACATTCTGACTGGAAATGTAAATATTTGTACCTGCCACAACTCTGTTATTGATATTGACATGTTAAAAGAAGCCCCACTGTTGCAGGGCATCAAAAAAATTGAGACAAACTCTTGTTGTTCCTCTCCACGGAAATCTTTAGTAAAAGGCGAAAGATTTATACGATCTGAAGAGAAACAAGAGCATACTGAAATCAGGACAACGCAGAGTACTTCTTTCAACAACAACCTACATCAGTGACGGTTTTAAACTACAAATCTTGAGGAAATTATTCTTTTATACTCATAAACAAGCACAATACAAGAGAAGTATTAAGACAATAAAAAATCATAGCGGCATGCTGTAAAAAAGATTAATTATTTTGAGATGAACCGCAATGCCTGATGGGAGTTAACCAACGTGGTTGTTTCTGAAGTTCTGCCTCCCACACAGCTCGTACAAACCACTGCTTTTCTAACAGAGTAAAAACAATCAAACTAAAAGCTATATCTGAAATTTTGGATGTGGAAAGAATAATGGCATTGTCATTAACAGGAAAGTAGTGGAAAATAAACTGTTGAGATTTTGTCTAAATGATACGCGGTTGGTGGGAACTACTTTTTCTTCCGCCAGTTATGAGTAATGCGTGCAAGCCGAGCGGCACACTGCTCATCGTGGTCTGTCATTCAGACTGGAAACATAAATAATGGCACAGCGGTTGGAACCAGAATCTAAAGCAGCAACAATGTGAAAGTACTTGGTCTCATCTGTGGTTGTCCCACGGACACAAAACTGGGCTTCCACATGCTGGTACCATGGATCCGGATTGCGTTGCCAGAACTCGGGAACCTTAATAATGGTGGCAAACACAGCAGATGAAGGGATGGCAGGAGACGAGGCAACGGCGGTTGGAGCAACGTCTGTGTGCCAGGCAAAAAACCCGGTCCGAAAACAGGGCTGATGAAGAAGCAGCGTCAGCATCTGATGAGTTCTCGTTCGAAAACATGTTCAGATGTTTGGGGTTACCAATGTAGAAGTCAGCAGAAAAAGACGATAAATATCTTGAGTCTCGACTTATTGTCAATGTCTTCCAACAACTGTTGCGCTGTTCTCTTCATGTTCTGTCCCTTCCACAACAGGAGCACATTCTGACTGGAGATATAAATATTTGTACCCGCCACAACTCTGTTATTGATATTGACATGTTAAAAGAAGCCCCACTGTTGCAGGGCATCAAAAAAATTGAGACAAACTCTTGTTGTTCCTCTCCACGGAAATCTTTAGTAAAAGGCGAAAGATTTATACGATCTGAAGAGAAACAAGAGCATACTGAAATCAGGACAACGCAGAGTACTTCTTTCAACAACAACCTACATCAGTGACGGTTTTAAACTACAAATCTTGAGGAAATTATTCTTTTATACTCATAAACAAGCACAATACAAGAGAAGTATTAAGACAATAAAAAATCATAGCGGCATGCTGTAAAAAAGATTAATTATTTTGAGATGAACCGCAATGCCTGATGGGAGTTTACCAACATGGTTGTTTCTGAAGTTCTGCCTCCCACACAGCTCGTACAAACCACTGCTTTTCTAACAGAGTAAAAACAATCAAACTAAAAGCTATACCTGAAATTTTGGATGTGGAAAGAATAATGGCATTGTCATTAACAGGAAAGTAGTGGAAAATAAACTGTTGAGATTTTGTCTAAATGATACGCGGTTGGTGGGAACTACTTTTTCTTCCGCCAGTTATGAGTAATGCGTGCAAGCCGAGCGGCACACTGCTCATCGTGGTCTGTCATTCAGACTGGAAACATAAATAATGGCACAGCGGTTGGAACCAGAATCTAAAGCAGCAACAATGTGAAAGTACTTGGTCTCATCTGTGGTTGTCCCACGGACACAAAACTGGGCTTCCACATGCTGGTACCATGGATCCGGATTGCGTTGAACGAACTCGGGAACCTTAATAATGGTGGAAAACACAGCAGATGAAGGGACGGCAGGAGACGAGGCAACGGCGGTTGGAGCAACGTCTGTCTGCCAGGCAAAAAACCCGGTCCGAAAACAGGGCTGATGAAGAAGCAGCGTCAGCATCTGATGAGTTCTCGTTCGAAAACATGTTCAGATGTTTGGGGTTACCAATGTAGAAGTCAGCAGAAAAACACGATAAATATCTTGAGTCTCGACTTATTGTCAATGTCTTCCAACAACTGTTGCGCTGTTCTCTTCATGTTCTGTCCCTTCCACAACAGGAGCACATTCTGACTGGAAATGTAAATATTTGTACCTGCCACAACTCTGTTATTGATATTGACATGTTAAAAGAAGCCCCACTGTTGCAGGGCATCAAAAAAATTGAGACAAACTCTTGTTGTTCCTCTCCACGGAAATCTTTAGTAAAAGGCGAAAGATTTATACGATCTGAAGAGAAACAAGAGCATACTGAAATCAGGACAACGCAGAGTACTTCTTTCAACAACAACCTACATCAGTGACGGTTTTAAACTACAAATCTTGAGGAAATTATTCTTTTATACTCATAAACAAGCACAATACAAGAGAAGTATTAAGACAATAAAAAATCATAGCGGCATGCTGTAAAAAAGATTAATTATTTTGAGATGAACCGCAATGCCTGATGGGAGTTAACCAACGTGGTTGTTTCTGAAGTTCTGCCTCCCACACAGCTCGTACAAACCACTGCTTTTCTAACAGAGTAAAAACAATCAAACTAAAAGCTATATCTGAAATTTTGGATGTGGAAAGAATAATGGCATTGTCATTAACAGGAAAGTAGTGGAAAATAAACTGTTGAGATTTTGTCTAAATGATACGCGGTTGGTGGGAACTACTTTTTCTTCCGCCAGTTATGAGTAATGCGTGCAAGCCGAGCGGCACACTGCTCATCGTGGTCTGTCATTCAGACTGGAAACATAAATAATGGCACAGCGGTTGGAACCAGAATCTAAAGCAGCAACAATGTGAAAGTACTTGGTCTCATCTGTGGTTGTCCCACGGACACAAAACTGGGCTTCCACATGCTGGTACCATGGATCCGGATTGCGTTGCCAGAACTCGGGAACCTTAATAATGGTGGCAAACACAGCAGATGAAGGGATGGCAGGAGACGAGGCAACGGCGGTTGGAGCAACGTCTGTGTGCCAGGCAAAAAACCCGGTCCGAAAACAGGGCTGATGAAGAAGCAGCGTCAGCATCTGATGAGTTCTCGTTCGAAAACATGTTCAGATGTTTGGGGTTACCAATGTAGAAGTCAGCAGAAAAAGACGATAAATATCTTGAGTCTCGACTTATTGTCAATGTCTTCCAACAACTGTTGCGCTGTTCTCTTCATGTTCTGTCCCTTCCACAACAGGAGCACATTCTGACTGGAAATATAAATATTTGTACCCGCCACAACTCTGTTATTGATATTGACATGTTAAAAGAAGCCCCACTGTTGCAGGGCATCAAAAAAATTGAGACAAACTCTTGTTGTTCCTCTCCACGGAAATCTTTAGTAAAAGGCGAAAGATTTATACGATCTGAAGAGAAACAAGAGCATACTGAAATCAGGACAACGCAGAGTACTTCTTTCAACAACAACCTACATCAGTGACGGTTTTAAACTACAAATCTTGAGGAAATTATTCTTTTATACTCATAAACAAGCACAA
>JBBPBX010071656.1:0-18258 GCA_038048925.1 Garcialebias charrua | reverse complement strand
AGAATCATTTAATAACAAAATCATCAAATTACAAATCAAAATTTATTTCCAAAGATTGATCGATCAGATTCCTATAACTAACTTTTCAGCAGATTAAAACGTCAGAACAACAGAACACAAGTTAATGCGTCTTATATTAACTTGTTTCTGTGGCAAAAACTTACAGTTTTACATTTAGAAATAAACATAAGGAGGAGTTTAAGGAGGAAGATTAAAGATTGAAAGGAAATGGTTGAATCTTATCTTGAGATGTTTTAACCAGAGATAACACATCCTCTGATCGGTTTCAGCTGGAGGTCCGTACCATGATGAAACAACTTTTACCTTTGTGAAGATGATCCTGTCTCAACTCCGGTAAATTAGTCAAGCCATACGTGCATGCCCTGCTGCGTTTTACAGGCGACAACTTTCATATTGCCACTGTCTCGAGACCGTCTGCTTCTGCCTCCCAGAGTGATGCACTAAGCTCCGGTTTGGTTTTCAAGATAACTTCAGAAAGAGTTCACAGCTTGGAGCTGTGACACTCAACTGGTTCACAGCTGACGTGCTGTTTGAACCTTTGCTGAAGACGCGGGCCTTTGACTTATGGCCGGACGTCCATCAGCTTGGAGAAAGACGTCTATGCATCTTCCCTTCTTCCAGAGAGCTCACACATCTCAGCTTCTCCCCGAGAACTTAAAAGTTCAGATTGCTCTCTTTCACTCCGTCTCACTCCAGGAAGTGTCCCTTTAAGAAGGGGGTGTGACATCAGAGTTTTCTCTCCGTTTCATTGGCTTTTGTGACCAGAATAGGAAGGAGATTTGTTGACGTCAGGTGAAATGTTTTTACACGAGAACTCGTAAGTTTCAAGCACGGAGACAAAACAGAAGACTTGCAGGTGTGAAAACAGAGAGTCAGTTTTGAGAACATATTATTTGTTTTCAAAGAAAGGAGACAGAATGACAAGTTTAGTCTACGACTTTTTCCTCTGTCCTTAAACACTTCAACCAAATACTAAGATCATTCTGAGTTGTTCCTCACTCTGGCATATTTAAAATACACCCACTTGGTAAAATCATACACATTAAAAATATACTGTTCATATAAAAATATACTGTTCATATAGATTAAAGGTGATGCTTTGATTCAATTATATAAAGAAGTGAATAATATTCTAACAGCATAAACCATGATCAATACAGTATATTGAAGTTATTGTGTTGATTAATTCTGAATTAACACAAATTAAAGAAAGTCTCTTCTGATTTGTGTCTCTTAACACAAAATAAATGTAATAAAATAGTGTCCACTTTTCTCCTTGAGGGCTCAAGAAAAGTGTAACACTCAAAGTTTCAGAGAGATGTGAAAAGGTGTACTTGAAGGTCAAGCATGAGGTGCTCTATCACTACAGACCCCTTTTTGGAAGTCATTGCCTGTCCTTGGGGATGAGTTCCAACACGAAAGGATACCACCGAATGTCTCTGACCTTTATGTAATCTAGCAAGTGGAAATAAATATATTATAATCCCATAATGTTTTTGGAAATTCCATACTGTTCGTAGGTAATCCCATTGCGGTAAGCTTTTAATCCTTTGGAAAACTGAGTCTGTTAACCCTTGGAAAACTGAATCTGTGATCCCTCGGAAAACAAAGTCTTATAATCCACAGCGGTAATTCCATAGCGGTAATCCCACACCGATTAGAGTTGTTGATTCCATCAGCAACAATGGTTTTAAACAGCATGTAGAGGGGATCCCTCAATCGACGCAGAGGAGGCGGCCCTTAGATGAAGGTTGAAGACCAACGTTGGAGTTGCAGGTCCCCACATCGAAGGTTGCAGGCTGGTTCGTTTCTAGTCCGTGCCACTCTGGTTCTATGTGTCATGCGTTTATGTGGTTTTAGATTGGCTTATGATTGGGATTTTACATTAAGCCGTACCTATATGCACCTGGTATGTAAGCTATCATGGTTTAGATCAGCTACAATTACCAATTAAGGGTTGGATCAGTGCTGTAAAATTCAGATATAGGGATCTATACCTATAGAGTTTTGGAGGGCTTCTGTAACGAAGGCCTCTTCTTCCAAACTATTCCTCCATTCATAACTTAGTTTAAAGTTAAACTAAAAATAGAAAAGAAAATATAGTATGGTCTAAATGTCTGTTGTGCTTTTAGACGAACGACGCAAAATTTGGTATTCCCTATAAATTTTGAAGTCTATGGCGAGACATCAAAATGAATAGGTAATCTAGAATAGAAACGATCGAATTGGTTCTATTTAAATGATTGTGAGATCAGTGTAGATTATAGTACCGTAAGTAGTATTAATCTACAATGACTCTTCAATTATTGAGGCTTTTAACAAAATGAAACTGCATGTTTGCATAGTTAAATCCATTTAAGTCTTTAACTAACATTAATACAAAACCTCTTTTTGATGGGAGTGTTCAGAAAACAAAACCAAACTTCAATAACAACAAAAGTAGCAATTAAGCAACTAGAAAACAACGTCTCAACTGTTTCAACTCACTCTGTCGTCAGATTCCAACGTGTCACACACAATAAAAACAGTTCTTAGCTTTATAACCGATGTCAATTAAATCCTGCAGATTTAAACGTTGTTAAGGTTAGTTTTTTGTTGTGGGTTTTAGACTTAGCGTTTCTAAGTTCTAGTTGGAACGGTTTCTTTTCGCAACTAATATAGTTTAAACTGTTTAGTTTATTTACTATCCTGTGCTTGGACGACCTTATTTTCCCATGAAGTCTGTGAGATTGTGAGATCTTTGTCGTTTGTGGGGTTATTGAAATCTTTGTGTTTGACTTGGGCATGACCTAACATCACCTCCCTGTGGTCATGGGGACCACGCACACTGGTGAGGACATCCGTCCATGGGCACGAGTTAGGATGCCATTTAAGCTGTCTGTGCAGTTTATCGGGAACCTTGTACAGGAACCCTATAGGTTTTGGCCAACGTATCTCTTTACGTTTACCTCTTTCTGACGTGTCACAACTGTCGGCGCAGTCGCAGGTGTTTCTGACTGGTCAGACTGCAACGGGTCACTGTCGTTGTGGCGTGTGTCTTCCCACTTCATGACTGAGGAGGGGCTCTTTGAATCTGTAAGAACTATGTCAATTCTGAGTAGTTCTAGACTCAAATGCTCTTGAACCAAGGTTTCATCGAAAGCTTGGCTAATTGCAGAATTACCTGTCCCAGAGGACAGTACAACGTCTTTGGTGTGGGATCCTTGGACCTCCACACCTTCTACCTGTGGTAGGTAATGCAAGTTTACCCCCTTTTGTCTGATGAGGGGTCCTCGAAATCTGCAACAATGATGTCCAAGTGACTGTCAACATTTGGTTGGTTGGCATCATCATGACCTTCAGGACGTTGTAGACTTTCAGCAATGTGTTTGCTATCAGCATCCTTGGCAATGTTGACGTTTTTGTTGTCAACTGTGTGCTCTGAGTATTTGTAAAAGACAGTGCTACACATCGCTTCACCAGGTTGAACAATGTTGTTAGTGTCATTATCAATGATAATGCCACCCATTGTATGAGATTGGTCAGCCTCTGTAACATTCAAATCATTTAACAAACTACTTACTTCCTCTGTCTCTTCCGAGCGCAAAGGTGTTGTGCCTTTTATCTGGAGCTTTTGTGACTCTTTGCATGCCTCAGACTGTTCAGTTCGAGGTGCAGGGGTAGGAGGGCTGCGTCTCGAGGGTTCTTGTTGGGACCAACCATTGTTTAATGGGTATCGGTGCCCATACATCAACTTCTTACGAAGTTCACCCACTGTTAGACCTAGGTCTAAACGCATTTGGTTCGATCTGAACCATCTTTCATTTTTTTTCATTTATTTATTTATTTAAGTTAGGACAATGCATATTAATCAACATAACAGCAGTTAGCATCAATGTAAATATGCCGGAGTTAGCACAATAGCTAATTTTCATCCGTTGTCCTAAGGCAGGTAAGAATAAGAAACGTCCCATAAAACAAAAGAGCGGAGAAAAATACAAACATCACCTATATAGCACATAACACAACATAAAATTACAATAAAAATATGATGCCATAAGAATAGACAAAGTAATCTACACATGAGTGCACTTCTGATTAGTTTTCAGCCAAAGTTTCAGAGATTTTTTAAAGCTGGAGTAGGTGCCATATGGTCAGGGTTAGGGTTAGGTTTAGGGTTAGGGTTAGGATTAAGATAGTGGAAAGTCTGCGGCCGCAGGCCGCAGACTTTTCACGTGTCAGAGATCCCGCCCCCAGAGGCAAAGGATCTCCAAATGCACTGGCACATCTAGCTTGAGCAACCACCAGAGTCCCACCTCTCATTCAGCCCATGAGGAATGTTAGTTTTAAGTCTGGTTATCCATATCTTTTCAGCTCTCCGTCTTTGAGCTGTGGACCACGTGAGGTTAGATTCCAGCACTGTGGCTGTGACCGCCTGCCATCCGTGTCCAATAAAATGTTGCACAAGTGGTAAGTGTGTATTTTTGTTCTTGTTTATGTTGTATCTATGTTGGGTAAAACGTTGCAGAATGGTGTTACCTGTTTCACCCACATACTGGATTTTACAAACTTTACAAGTTATTAAGTATACACAATTTTCAGACTTGGGGTTTCCGGTTTTTTCTAATTGGAACACGGTCTTGTCAGACCTGCTCTGTATCCAGTGTACTTGTTTGAAGAACTGGCTTTTATCATTAGTTTTCTTCTGTTTTAAAGGTTTTAACTCTGCGCGCACCAGGAGATCTTTCAGATTTTTGTTCCTTTTGTAGGCTGCAATAATCCTGTAGTTTGGAAGTAAAGAATGATCAGTTTGTAATTTGTTGAAATTTTGTTTTACGTTGCAGATGAGTTGGTTAGCTGAGGACGAGTAGGTGGTGATCAGAGGAATCATGGGGGAAGGATCTCGCGGTTTGGTCTGCAGGAATGAACTCCTACACGCTCTGAGAAATGACCGGGAGTAGCCACGCTCGGAGAGGGCTGCGAACAGGATCCTCACTGCCTCCTCAAAGTCCTTATTTTGGGTGCATATTCTGTGGAATCTGAGGAGTTGTGATTTAATTAGACCCGCATAAGTGTGCTTTGGGTGGAAACTTGTTTTATATAGTAGTGCGTGTGTGTCTGTTGGTTTGAAATAAACCTTAATGTCCAATTTCTTTGTGGTCTTGAATGTGTCACCCTTATAAGTTGTAGTATCCAGAAAATCCACCGCAGTGAGGCTGATGGTGGACTTCAGCTGGATTGAGGGGTTGAAACCATTGAGTTCTTTGAGGAATTCATCAAAGTCAGCCTGTGAGTAGGTCCAAACGCCCCAAATATCATCCAGATATCTAAAATAATGGAGTGGTTTTTTACTGCACGAGTTAAGTGCATCTGTTTCCCACTCAGCCATGAAAATGTTTGCGTAGGCTGGGGCAAATCTTTTTCCCATAGCCGTACCTCTAATTTGAAGAAAGAATTGGTCATCAAATTGGAAATCATTGCGTCTTAAATTGATTTCCAATAGTTGTAGAATTTCTCTATCTGGTCTGTGACTGTCAGGATGTTTGAGGAATGCCTTTTTAATAGCATTGATACCTTGATCAATGTCAATATTTGTATAGAGACTGTCTACATCACAGGTGAATAAAATTGATTCCTCTGGTAGGCTTATGTGTTTAATTTTATCTATGAAATCATAAGTATCTTTCAAATAACTAGTGTGTATTGTAGATAAAGGAAACAAGAAATGGTCAATGAATTCAGCTGTGCCATAGGACTCACTGGAACAGTCTGAAACTATGGGTCTCCCGGGAGGGATCTCATTCGGTTTGGTCCACTTAGAGGGCTCCTTGTGTATTTTGGGTAATAAATAAAATTTTCTAATTCTAGCTTCTGAGGAACCTATGAGATAGTTTTTTTGTTTTGCATTGATAAATTTCTTGGTGTATAAATCCTGGACAATTTTACCAATCATGGGGATGGTTTCTTTGTAAATGGGTTGGTCTAATTTTTGGTAATAGGTATTGTTGAGCAGCTGTCTGTTGGCCTCAAAAACATATTGTTCTCGATCCATAATCACAATAGCACTCCCTTTATCCGCTGGTTTTATGACAATGTTTTTGTTTCCTTTTAACTCCTTAAGGGCCTTGTTTTCTTCTTGGCTTAAATTGGGTTCTGTTTTGTTTATTCTATAGTATTTATCAAAGTACTTGAGATCTTTTTGAATTAAGGTTTTGACCTCTTGAGGAAGTAAATTGTCATGCGGTGTCCAATTGGATTCAGGTGTGAATTTAGAACCAATATTCTGGGGAGCTTCTGTAGTTTTATCTTGGTAATAAACCGCTAATTTAATCCTCCTGTGGTACTTCTGAAGGTCGCATCTCGTCTGAAAAATCCTAGTTTTGTCCTTAGTTGTGCCTCGAGTTGGAATGAAAGTAAGACCTTTACTCAATAGGGAACTTTGTTCTTTACTTAGACTCAAATGTTTTGATAGGTTGTAAACATTTTGATTTATAGATTTACAATTTCTAAGCCCCACTTTGATTGAGTTTTTGGGGCAAACTAGTTTTTTACAGATTTATACCAATGGTCAAACCAATGGCAAAACATTTGAACGGCTGTATCTTTTGTCCAATGAACTTGGTCCTTCTTAACCCTAAAGAGATTGTCCTTGAGAGGAGGAATACAGAAGTCAAGCTTGGCTATGAACCCATTCAGGTGGTTCAACATCACCATTTCTCTCTTTTGTAATTGTTTAGAGAAGTTGATTACAGGTACCCAGACCGTAGCATTAGGACATTTGCTTTTGATCATTTTAAGAGACAGTTTCACTTCATTAAACAGAGAGTTTTTATCTCTCTGTTGTCTGTTGTTGATGCCCACTGAGATAATTAAACATTCCACCTGAGGCATAGGCTCGACCTTTAGGAAGAGGGTGTACAGATGCCTCCACTTTGCACCAGGAAAACTGTGTATTTCAAGATCAGATTGGTCATTGTCACCAAACTTTTTAATGTTAGAGTCCCCCAAGATGACCCATTTTTTGTTTAATTTGTCAATGGACCAGTCCCGTGTTTTATTCAAAGTGCTCTTGTGTAATACACATGAGGATGTTACCTTGGTGTTAGGAGGAACGATGCTGGATGTAGAATTGATTTTAGTGCGTGAAGGAGCAACCTGGTTTGAAAAGACAATTCTTCTCTGCGTGCTGGTTTTCAGTCTACGTTGCAAGGTGAGTTTGTTAGGTGGTTTCACTCGAGTAGTGTGTGGCTGAGGTGAAGAAGGTCCCAAATCAGGTTGATTCAGGTCACCTATGCAGATTATATCCTCTTCGATTGTGGTCTGTGTTTGCATCTGTGGAAGTGTGGGGGGCGGAGCCTCAGGCGTAGTCGGCCCAGCCCCGCTGGTGTTCGTCAACAGGTGGGCGGAGTCTCCCTCTGTTTTTCGCTTCTTTCGTTGAGGAAGTGCAGACCATGACTGCTGCAGATCGTGTGTAGGACCTGCGTGCAGGCCGGCGTCCCCAGTCTCTGATCCAGAGGGAGACCTGGATGGTGGGATTGGATCAGTCACTGTTCCCACAGCAGTGACGGTAGGTCTGTGTTGGGGCGGAGGAGGGGTGGGGGCACGTTGCGTCACTGGCTGGGGTGAGTTGTTTACGTTAGCATTGGTGCTAACAATTGACTGTTGTGGTTCCTGACTGTCCAGTGAAGGCCCAGATGCAGCAGGGCTACCAGTGGGTTCAGAAGGAGCCGCTGCCGTAGGTGAATTTTCTAGATTTTGTGTCAGATCGAGTCTTTGTGTGGGCGTTACGTCATCGGTTTGCGACGGCGTTGGGGCCCTGGATGCTCGCGTCGCTTCGTAGTTACGTAGTAGCTCTTTAATTTCTTCTACAGTTCGTAGAGAAAAACGTTTGCCCAAATTTCGTTTCGCCCACTTGGTTGCAGTTATTAAAGGGGTCTCCCAATCCCCACCAACGTTAAAGAGAAATTCTGTCTCATTAGTGATCTGTTCTTCGTAGTGTTGTTTTAAAATACACATGGTATTTTTGGTCCAATTTTTAGCATTCTTGGAGATCAGTTCATTAGTATCTGGGGAGGGGTTAGCAGGTTTTATAACTGTCTCTAGATGATCAGAAATGCGTTGAATAGCAGGAGGGGGGCTATTTTCATCTGACACATGTTTAAAGTGGTGTTTAGCTTTTAGCATTCTGTGCAAAGTTCTGACTTTAAAGAGGAAAAGTTCATCATTAGACGAATTGGGTGTTGACGTGGGCTCTGAATTGTTTTGAGGACTCACGTGACGTGGACGTTGTTGTCTCCCGAAGTGGGTTGGGTCTCTGTTGTTGTCCTGTTGATGATCAAATGTTTGTAGAGTTTCAGTGGACCAGAGGTTCTGCTGGGGACCCAGATGATGTGAGTCTCGTGGTCTCCTAGTTGGGGTCCGGCCTCTGTTGACGTGGTGTTGATGTTGTTGTCTCCTGTCCTGTCTGTTGTCTTGTTGGTCAGGTGGGTGGAATGTTTCAGCAGGCCAGAAGTCCCTCCGAGGACTCCCGTGGCGTGGACGTCTGGGTGGGGCCGCATCTCCACTGCACCTGCGATCTCGATCCTGAGGTGGGTGGGCCTCAGCAGGCCAGAAGTCCCTCCGAGGACTCCCACGACGTGGACGTCTGGGTGGGGGTGAGTCTCCGTTGTCCCTGTAGTCTCGATCCTGAGGTGGGTGGGCCTCAGCAGGCCAGAAGTCCCTCCGAGGACTCTCACGGCGTGGACGTCTGGGTGGGGCTGCATCTCTGTTGTCCCTGTAGTCTCGATCCTGAGGTGGGTGGGCCTCAGCAGGCCAGAAGTCCCTCCGAGGACTCTCACGGCGTGGACGTCTGGGTGGGGCTGCATCTCTGTTGTCCCTGTAGTCTCGATCCTGAGGTGGGTGGGCCTCAGCAGGCCAGAAGTCCCTCCGAGGACTCTCACGGCGTGGACGTCTGGGCGGGGCTGCATCTCTGCTGTACCTGTGATCTCGACCATGAGATGAGTGGTGTGTTTCAGCAGGCCAGAAAGTTCTCTGAAAGTTCCTACGGCGTGGATGTCGTGGTGTTCTGGGTGGAGCTGGATCTCTGTAGTCCCTGTGGTCCTGGTCATCAGATCGATGGAGTGCCTCAGTAGGCCGGTAGTTCTGCTCAGGACTCACATAGCGTTGGTGCTGTTGTCTTCTAACTGGATACGTGTTTGTGCTCTCTCTGTAGTGTCCGTGGTGGTCCTCTCGGTACCTCTGTGAAGAGTCCTCGACGGGACGGGACCGGCCTCTGTCCCTTGCCCTGTCATCTCGGGCCTGCCAGCTTCTGGATGGGCGTCCACGAGTCACCGAGGCATAAGTTCTACGTCCAGGCCTGGAGTTTGGACGGCCCCGACTCTCTCTCTCATCCCTCAGGGGGCTTCTGTACGGCTGGTCCTGTTTTTGGAGTCGTCTTCTCCCGCCCTTGTAATGGACCGTGGACCACGAATCTTCGTGTTGGTAAGGCATTTTTTTCAAAAATATTTAAAATAGAGCTGAGCAAGTAAATGTCTGTAAACTGCTCAAAGTTGCAAAATTGTAGAAAAAATGCAAAAAAAGATGAAACTGTAGCTTGCTTTTTTGCCTTATGGCTTTTTTTAATGAAAACTATTTACAAAATATACAATACAGCATTTAAAGAACAACGTTTCGGCAATAGATTTTGCCTTCTTCAGGTTCAAAATGCTGTCTGAATGAGTTGAACAGTTAAACCAGTATTTATAGTGAAAAATTTCAAATTTTGGCTTTGAACTAGGAGCAGTGCCCTGATTGGCTTCTAATGCTTTGAACGGGCCAATTACGTACCAGGGGTGTGGTCAAGTATCAGTTGGAACACACCTGTGGGATATAGCATCATTTAGATCTGTTACTTGAAAAGGGTTTTTTTTCAGGAACAAAAACATTTTCATTTATCCCACCAATTCAAGTACAAAGAGCATATTCAGTGTTAAATAACAAATGAAGATAAAAAAGAAAATTAGAGTTAGGATGTAAAACAGTTGAGTCAGGATTGGTTTGGGAACACCTTTTAAATGACAGAAAGCAGTTTTTTTCAAAATTGTTACAGTATTGTTGTGCTTTCTTATAATTCTGAATTATTTCTTTTCAAAAACCAGGTCATCTGATGGAGTGGGTTTAGAAGACCCAGGAGTCTAGTGTAGAGCAACACTGCCATCTTGAGGACAAAGTGAGTAATTACAATGTAAAATAAAATGAAGAGAAAATAAAAATGAGAAGGAAAATCCCATGTTTGGGTTTAGTAAACCTTTAAGTTCTGGTGTTTTTTTTAAAAAAAGGTTTAAGGTTAGGAAGGAAAAATAGGCTTAGTTTTTAGAAGGTTAGGTTTAGGGCATACCTAAAATAATTCAGGTTAAATAGATGGTTAAGTTTAGGGTTTGTACCCTGGGTGGGCTTTAGAGTTGATTAAAACCATTAAGTTCTGGTGGTTTTTTTATTGTGGTTAGGGTTAGAAAAAGAAAAGTAAATTTTGCTTAGGGAAGTAGGTTAGGTTTAGGGCATACCTAAAAATGGTTCAGGTTAAAAAATTGGTTAAGGTTAGGGTTAGGGTTAGGGTTAGGGTTAGGGTTAGGGTTAGGGTTAGGGTTAGGGTTAGGGTTAGGGTTAGGGTTAGGGTTAGGGTTAGGGTTAGGGTTAGGGTTAGGGTTAGGGTTAGGGTTAGGGTTAGGGTTAGGGTTAGGGTTAGGGTTAGGGTTAGGGTTAGGGTTAGGGTTAGGGTTAGGGTTAGGGTTAGGGTTAGGGTTAGGGTTAGGGTTAGGGTTAGGGTTAGGGTTAGGGTTAGGGTTAGGGTTAGGGTTAGGGTTAGGGTTAGGGTTAGGGTTAGGGTTAGGGTTAGGGTTAGGGTTAGGGTTAGGGTTAGGGTTAGGGTTAGGGTTAGGGTTAGGGTTAGGGTTAGGGTTAGGGTTAGGGTTAGGGTTAGGGTTAGGGTTAGGGTTAGGGTTAGGGTTAGGGTTAGGGTTAGGGTTAGGGTTAGGGTTAGGGTTAGGGTTAGGGTTAGGGTTAGGGTTAGGGTTAGGGTTAGGGTTAGGGTTAGGGTTAGGGTTAGGGTTAGGGTTAGGGTTAGGGTTAGGGTTAGGGTTAGGGTTAGGGTTAGGGTTAGGGTTAGGGTTAGGGTTAGGGTTAGGGTTAGGGTTAGGGTTAGGGTTAGGGTTAGGGTTAGGGTTAGGGTTAGGGTTAGGGTTAGGGTTAGGGTTAGGGTTAGGGTTAGGGTTAGGGTTAGGGTTAGGGTTAGGGTTAGGGTTAGGGTTAGGGTTAGGGTTAGGGTTAGGGTTAGGGTTAGGGTTAGGGTTAGGGTTAGGGTTAGGGTTAGGGTTAGGGTTAGGGTTAGGGTTAGGGTTAGGGTTAGGGTTAGGGTTAGGGTTAGGGTTAGGGTTAGGGTTAGGGTTAGGGTTAGGGTTAGGGTTAGGGTTAGGGTTAGGGTTAGGGTTAGGGTTAGGGTTAGGGTTAGGGTTAGGGTTAGGGTTAGGGTTAGGGTTAGGGTTAGGGTTAGGGTTAGGGTTAGGGTTAGGGTTAGGGTTAGGGTTAGGGTTAGGGTTAGGGTTAGGGTTAGGGTTAGGGTTAGGGTTAGGGTTAGGGTTAGGGTTAGGGTTAGGGTTAGGGTTAGGGTTAGGGTTAGGGTTAGGGTTAGGGTTAGGGTTAGGGTTAGGGTTAGGGTTAGGGTTAGGGTTAGGGTTAGGGTTAGGGTTAGGGTTAGGGTTAGGGTTAGGGTTAGGGTTAGGGTTAGGGTTAGGGTTAGGGTTAGGGTTAGGGTTAGGGTTAGGGTTAGGGTTAGGGTTAGGGTTAGGGTTAGGGTTAGGGTTAGGGTTAGGGTTAGGGTTAGGGTTAGGGTTAGGGTTAGGGTTAGGGTTAGGGTTAGGGTTAGGGTTAGGGTTAGGGTTAGGGTTAGGGTTAGGGTTAGGGTTAGGGTTAGGGTTAGGGTTAGGGTTAGGGTTAGGGTTAGGGTTAGGGTTAGGGTTAGGGTTAGGGTTAGGGTTAGGGTTAGGGTTAGGGTTAGGGTTAGGGTTAGGGTTAGGGTTAGGGTTAGGGTTAGGGTTAGGGTTAGGGTTAGGGTTAGGGTTAGGGTTAGGGTTAGGGTTAGGGTTAGGGTTAGGGTTAGGGTTAGGGTTAGGGTTAGGGTTAGGGTTAGGGTTAGGGTTAGGGTTAGGGTTAGGGTTAGGGTTAGGGTTAGGGTTAGGGTTAGGGTTAGGGTTAGGGTTAGGGTTAGGGTTAGGGTTAGGGTTAGGGTTAGGGTTAGGGTTAGGGTTAGGGTTAGGGTTAGGGTTAGGGTTAGGGTTAGGGTTAGGGTTAGGGTTAGGGTTAGGGTTAGGGTTAGGGTTAGGGTTAGGGTTAGGGTTAGGGTTAGGGTTAGGGTTAGGGTTAGGGTTAGGGTTAGGGTTAGGGTTAGGGTTAGGGTTAGGGTTAGGGTTAGGGTTAGGGTTAGGGTTAGGGTTAGGGTTAGGGTTAGGGTTAGGGTTAGGGTTAGGGTTAGGGTTAGGGTTAGGGTTAGGGTTAGGGTTAGGGTTAGGGTTAGGGTTAGGGTTAGGGTTAGGGTTAGGGTTAGGGTTAGGGTTAGGGTTAGGGTTAGGGTTAGGGTTAGGGTTAGGGTTAGGGTTAGGGTTAGGGTTAGGGTTAGGGTTAGGGTTAGGGTTAGGGTTAGGGTTAGGGTTAGGGTTAGGGTTAGGGTTAGGGTTAGGGTTAGGGTTAGGGTTAGGGTTAGGGTTAGGGTTAGGGTTAGGGTTAGGGTTAGGGTTAGGGTTAGGGTTAGGGTTAGGGTTAGGGTTAGGGTTAGGGTTAGGGTTAGGGTTAGGGTTAGGGTTAGGGTTAGGGTTAGGGTTAGGGTTAGGGTTAGGGTTAGGGTTAGGGTTAGGGTTAGGGTTAGGGTTAGGGTTAGGGTTAGGGTTAGGGTTAGGGTTAGGGTTAGGGTTAGGGTTAGGGTTAGGGTTAGGGTTAGGGTTAGGGTTAGGGTTAGGGTTAGGGTTAGGGTTAGGGTTAGGGTTAGGGTTAGGGTTAGGGTTAGGGTTAGGGTTAGGGTTAGGGTTAGGGTTAGGGTTAGGGTTAGGGTTAGGGTTAGGGTTAGGGTTAGGGTTAGGGTTAGGGTTAGGGTTAGGGTTAGGGTTAGGGTTAGGGTTAGGGTTAGGGTTAGGGTTAGGGTTAGGGTTAGGGTTAGGGTTAGGGTTAGGGTTAGGGTTAGGGTTAGGGTTAGGGTTAGGGTTAGGGTTAGGGTTAGGGTTAGGGTTAGGGTTAGGGTTAGGGTTAGGGTTAGGGTTAGGGTTAGGGTTAGGGTTAGGGTTAGGGTTAGGGTTAGGGTTAGGGTTAGGGTTAGGGTTAGGGTTAGGGTTAGGGTTAGGGTTAGGGTTAGGGTTAGGGTTAGGGTTAGGGTTAGGGTTAGGGTTAGGGTTAGGGTTAGGGTTAGGGTTAGGGTTAGGGTTAGGGTTAGGGTTAGGGTTAGGGTTAGGGTTAGGGTTAGGGTTAGGGTTAGGGTTAGGGTTAGGGTTAGGGTTAGGGTTAGGGTTAGGGTTAGGGTTAGGGTTAGGGTTAGGGTTAGGGTTAGGGTTAGGGTTAGGGTTAGGGTTAGGGTTAGGGTTAGGGTTAGGGTTAGGGTTAGGGTTAGGGTTAGGGTTAGGGTTAGGGTTAGGGTTAGGGTTAGGGTTAGGGTTAGGGTTAGGGTTAGGGTTAGGGTTAGGGTTAGGGTTAGGGTTAGGGTTAGGGTTAGGGTTAGGGTTAGGGTTAGGGTTAGGGTTAGGGTTAGGGTTAGGGTTAGGGTTAGGGTTAGGGTTAGGGTTAGGGTTAGGGTTAGGGTTAGGGTTAGGGTTAGGGTTAGGGTTAGGGTTAGGGTTAGGGTTAGGGTTAGGGTTAGGGTTAGGGTTAGGGTTAGGGTTAGGGTTAGGGTTAGGGTTAGGGTTAGGGTTAGGGTTAGGGTTAGGGTTAGGGTTAGGGTTAGGGTTAGGGTTAGGGTTAGGGTTAGGGTTAGGGTTAGGGTTAGGGTTAGGGTTAGGGTTAGGGTTAGGGTTAGGGTTAGGGTTAGGGTTAGGGTTAGGGTTAGGGTTAGGGTTAGGGTTAGGGTTAGGGTTAGGGTTAGGGTTAGGGTTAGGGTTAGGGTTAGGGTTAGGGTTAGGGTTAGGGTTAGGGTTAGGGTTAGGGTTAGGGTTAGGGTTAGGGTTAGGGTTAGGGTTAGGGTTAGGGTTAGGGTTAGGGTTAGGGTTAGGGTTAGGGTTAGGGTTAGGGTTAGGGTTAGGGTTAGGGTTAGGGTTAGGGTTAGGGTTAGGGTTAGGGTTAGGGTTAGGGTTAGGGTTAGGGTTAGGGTTAGGGTTAGGGTTAGGGTTAGGGTTAGGGTTAGGGTTAGGGTTAGGGTTAGGGTTAGGGTTAGGGTTAGGGTTAGGGTTAGGGTTAGGGTTAGGGTTAGGGTTAGGGTTAGGGTTAGGGTTAGGGTTAGGGTTAGGGTTAGGGTTAGGGTTAGGGTTAGGGTTAGGGTTAGGGTTAGGGTTAGGGTTAGGGTTAGGGTTAGGGTTAGGGTTAGGGTTAGGGTTAGGGTTAGGGTTAGGGTTAGGGTTAGGGTTAGGGTTAGGGTTAGGGTTAGGGTTAGGGTTAGGGTTAGGGTTAGGGTTAGGGTTAGGGTTAGGGTTAGGGTTAGGGTTAGGGTTAGGGTTAGGGTTAGGGTTAGGGTTAGGGTTAGGGTTAGGGTTAGGGTTAGGGTTAGGGTTAGGGTTAGGGTTAGGGTTAGGGTTAGGGTTAGGGTTAGGGTTAGGGTTAGGGTTAGGGTTAGGGTTAGGGTTAGGGTTAGGGTTAGGGTTAGGGTTAGGGTTAGGGTTAGGGTTAGGGTTAGGGTTAGGGTTAGGGTTAGGGTTAGGGTTAGGGTTAGGGTTAGGGTTAGGGTTAGGGTTAGGGTTAGGGTTAGGGTTAGGGTTAGGGTTAGGGTTAGGGTTAGGGTTAGGGTTAGGGTTAGGGTTAGGGTTAGGGTTAGGGTTAGGGTTAGGGTTAGGGTTAGGGTTAGGGTTAGGGTTAGGGTTAGGGTTAGGGTTAGGGTTAGGGTTAGGGTTAGGGTTAGGGTTAGGGTTAGGGTTAGGGTTAGGGTTAGGGTTAGGGTTAGGGTTAGGGTTAGGGTTAGGGTTAGGGTTAGGGTTAGGGTTAGGGTTAGGGTTAGGGTTAGGGTTAGGGTTAGGGTTAGGGTTAGGGTTAGGGTTAGGGTTAGGGTTAGGGTTAGGGTTAGGGTTAGGGTTAGGGTTAGGGTTAGGGTTAGGGTTAGGGTTAGGGTTAGGGTTAGGGTTAGGGTTAGGGTTAGGGTTAGGGTTAGGGTTAGGGTTAGGGTTAGGGTTAGGGTTAGGGTTAGGGTTAGGGTTAGGGTTAGGTTAGGGTTAGGGTTAGGGTTAGGGTTAGGGTTAGGGTTAGGGTTAGGGTTAGGGTTAGGGTTAGGGTTAGGGTTAGGGTTAGGGTTAGGGTTAGGGTTAGGGTTAGGGTTAGGGTTAGGGTTAGGGTTAGGGTTAGGGTTAGGGTTAGGGTTAGGGTTAGGGTTAGGGTTAGGGTTAGGGTTAGGGTTAGGGTTAGGGTTAGGGTTAGGGTTAGGGTTAGGGTTAGGGTTAGGGTTAGGGTTAGGGTTAGGGTTAGGGTTAGGGTTAGGGTTAGGGTTAGGGTTAGGGTTAGGGTTAGGGTTAGGGTTAGGGTTAGGGTTAGGGTTAGGGTTAGGGTTAGGGTTAGGGTTAGGGTTAGGGTTAGGGTTAGGGTTAGGGTTAGGGTTAGGGTTAGGGTTAGGGTTAGGGTTAGGGTTAGGGTTAGGGTTAGGGTTAGGGTTAGGGTTAGGGTTAGGGTTAGGGTTAGGGTTAGGGTTAGGGTTAGGGTTAGGGTTAGGGTTAGGGTTAGGGTTAGGGTTAGGGTTAGGGTTAGGGTTAGGGTTAGGGTTAGGGTTAGGGTTAGGGTTAGGGTTAGGGTTAGGGTTAGGGTTAGGGTTAGGGTTAGGGTTAGGGTTAGGGTTAGGGTTAGGGTTAGGGTTAGGGTTAGGGTTAGGGTTAGGGTTAGGGTTAGGGTTAGGGTTAGGGTTAGGGTTAGGGTTAGGGTTAGGGTTAGGGTTAGGGTTAGGGTTAGGGTTAGGGTTAGGGTTAGGGTTAGGGTTAGGGTTAGGGTTAGGGTTAGGGTTAGGGTTAGGGTTAGGGTTAGGGTTAGGGTTAGGGTTAGGGTTAGGGTTAGGGTTAGGGTTAGGGTTAGGGTTAGGGTTAGGGTTAGGGTTAGGGTTAGGGTTAGGGTTAGGGTTAGGGTTAGGGTTAGGGTTAGGGTTAGGGTTAGGGTTAGGGTTAGGGTTAGGGTTAGGGTTAGGGTTAGGGTTAGGGTTAGGGTTAGGGTTAGGGTTAGGGTTAGGGTTAGGGTTAGGGTTAGGGTTAGGGTTAGGGTTAGGGTTAGGGTTAGGGTTAGGGTTAGGGTTAGGGTTAGGGTTAGGGTTAGGGTTAGGGTTAGGGTTAGGGTTAGGGTTAGGGTTAGGGTTAGGGTTAGGGTTAGGGTTAGGGTTAGGGTTAGGGTTAGGGTTAGGGTTAGGGTTAGGGTTAGGGTTAGGGTTAGGGTTAGGGTTAGGGTTAGGGTTAGGGTTAGGGTTAGGGTTAGGGTTAGGGTTAGGGTTAGGGTTAGGGTTAGGGTTAGGGTTAGGGTTAGGGTTAGGGTTAGGGTTAGGGTTAGGGTTAGGGTTAGGGTTAGGGTTAGGGTTAGGGTTAGGGTTAGGGTTAGGGTTAGGGTTAGGGTTAGGGTTAGGGTTAGGGTTAGGGTTAGGGTTAGGGTTAGGGTTAGGGTTAGGGTTAGGGTTAGGGTTAGGGTTAGGGTTAGGGTTAGGGTTAGGGTTAGGGTTAGGGTTAGGGTTAGGGTTAGGGTTAGGGTTAGGGTTAGGGTTAGGGTTAGGGTTAGGGTTAGGGTTAGGGTTAGGGTTAGGGTTAGGGTTAGGGTTAGGGTTAGGGTTAGGGTTAGGGTTAGGGTTAGGGTTAGGGTTAGGGTTAGGGTTAGGGTTAGGGTTAGGGTTAGGGTTAGGGTTAGGGTTAGGGTTAGGGTTAGGGTTAGGGTTAGGGTTAGGGTTAGGGTTAGGGTTAGGGTTAGGGTTAGGGTTAGGGTTAGGGTTAGGGTTAGGGTTAGGGTTAGGGTTAGGGTTAGGGTTAGGGTTAGGGTTAGGGTTAGGGTTAGGGTTAGGGTTAGGGTTAGGGTTAGGGTTAGGGTTAGGGTTAGGGTTAGGGTTAGGGTTAGGGTTAGGGTTAGGGTTAGGGTTAGGGTTAGGGTTAGGGTTAGGGTTAGGGTTAGGGTTAGGGTTAGGGTTAGGGTTAGGGTTAGGGTTAGGGTTAGGGTTAGGGTTAGGGTTAGGGTTAGGGTTAGGGTTAGGGTTAGGGTTAGGGTTAGGGTTAGGGTTAGGGTTAGGGTTAGGGTTAGGGTTAGGGTTAGGGTTAGGGTTAGGGTTAGGGTTAGGGTTAGGGTTAGGGTTAGGGTTAGGGTTAGGGTTAGGGTTAGGGTTAGGGTTAGGGTTAGGGTTAGGGTTAGGGTTAGGGTTAGGGTTAGGGTTAGGGTTAGGGTTAGGGTTAGGGTTAGGGTTAGGGTTAGGGTTAGGGTTAGGGTTAGGGTTAGGGTTAGGGTTAGGGTTAGGGTTAGGGTTAGGGTTAGGGTTAGGGTTAGGGTTAGGGTTAGGGTTAGGGTTAGGGTTAGGGTTAGGGTTAGGGTTAGGGTTAGGGTTAGGGTTAGGGTTAGGGTTAGGGTTAGGGTTAGGGTTAGGGTTAGGGTTAGGGTTAGGGTTAGGGTTAGGGTTAG
Source organism: Garcialebias charrua (assembly GCA_038048925.1). Classification (NCBI taxonomy): domain Eukaryota; kingdom Metazoa; phylum Chordata; class Actinopteri; order Cyprinodontiformes; family Rivulidae; genus Garcialebias; species Garcialebias charrua. Next base: position 480 of record JBBPBX010071656.1, on the reverse strand, counting down.
GGTTAGGGTTAGGGTTAGGGTTAGGGTTAGGGTTAGGGTTAGGGTTAGGGTTAGGGTTAGGGTTAGGGTTAGGGTTAGGGTTAGGGTTAGGGTTAGGGTTAGGGTTAGGGTTAGGGTTAGGGTTAGGGTTAGGGTTAGGGTTAGGGTTAGGGTTAGGGTTAGGGTTAGGGTTAGGGTTAGGGTTAGGGTTAGGGTTAGGGTTAGGGTTAGGGTTAGGGTTAGGGTTAGGGTTAGGGTTAGGGTTAGGGTTAGGGTTAGGGTTAGGGTTAGGGTTAGGGTTAGGGTTAGGGTTAGGGTTAGGGTTAGGGTTAGGGTTAGGGTTAGGGTTAGGGTTAGGGTTAGGGTTAGGGTTAGGGTTAGGGTTAGGGTTAGGGTTAGGGTTAGGGTTAGGGTTAGGGTTAGGGTTAGGGTTAGGGTTAGGGTTAGGGTTAGGGTTAGGGTTAGGGTTAGGGTTAGGGTTAGGGTTAGGGTTAGGGTTAG
>JBBPBX010071655.1:0-11833 GCA_038048925.1 Garcialebias charrua | reverse complement strand
AACGTTTCGGAACCCCTGGATTAAATTACAATGTTGCTGTTTTTTAAAGGTATTACATATTTTAAATTCATCACTAAAACTGGCAAAAACGACTAAACTCAAATAGATTTTAGTTATCATCATGTTGTCTGTGTAGTTATTCTCTGTCTGCTTTGTGTTTGTGTTTTTTTTTTTGTTAAAAAGTGAAAAATAAAAGTCAACAAGTACATAAAAATGTTTTTCGATGGCATACACCCCAACAAGGTTAAATGATGTTATTTTTTACTCAAGCTCATGAAATGATCCTCAGCCACTGATTATCACACGTACACTTGTTTGCTGCTCAGCCTCACGTCCAACTCTGTCAAACTGCTGTGATTTAGAGCAAAAATAGAACCGTTCAGCCGTATTCGTTTAAACTTAAATCTGCTTAGCAGAGACAGAAAACTACATTGCTGCCTGTAAATTAGTTAATCAGATAAGAGGTGTTATTTTTATTTTTATTTTTTATTGTATAAAAATTAATGCTAACACATTAGATCAACATTCTTTTTCTTTTACTATAAAGTCCATGATGTGGTGCTGGTCTTAGCTCACTGTTTGCTCCAATTTACCTCAGCTCATCAGCAGTTTCTCATGTGTCTGGGCAGACACACAAGCTCCCTGAGCGCACTGAGGACCACTGTGAGCAACATCTGTATCACTGGCTGGACACCTGTCTCTCACTGAGTTACACGAAAATGGTAACGAAAAAATGTTGTTGGTTTAATTAATTTATAGTTTATGTTGAATATTATTTAATGCACAGCATCAGGGGCAGACTAGGACAATAATCCATTGCCCACTGTTAATAATCCATTGTGAATTTGATACCATCCCAGGCCACCACCACCCGATGAACACAAACCACCAGCACTGAGTTCAGTTGAATGAACTTTGAACACCACATGGCACCAGATGTGCATTTGTTTAGAAAAGCGATCATAAGCTTCACGTGGAAAACCTAATAAAGAAACTGAAAGTTAAACTGGGTTTCTTTTTCAGAAACAGATCATGTCTATCACTGAATGTTAGGAAACACCTTGTATCTGTGACTTTCCTTCCCTCCATTGATTACAATGACATTATCTACATGAACGCTCCTACAAGCACCCTGCAGATGTTGGATGTTGTCTATCATGGAGCACTAAGATTCATAACTGGTTGTGATTATCGTACCCACCACTGCACCCTGTATTCACTGGTTAACTGGACATCATTAACTTCACACAGACTCTTCCACTGGTACATTTTCATCTTTAAATCACTTCTTGGTCTGCTGCCCTCATACATCTCCTCCTACATGTCTCTGTGTGAGTGCAGCTACAGCGTGCGCTCTCAGGACATGATTACCTGCAGTGTTCCCTCAGTGAGGACTGAACTTGGAAAAAGGACCTTCTCCTACTCTGCTCCTGTTTCCTGGAATATCTCACAAAAAGATCTGAAGATCTTGACCTTGACCTCTCTAAATGATTTTAAGAATCTTTTAAGTTCAAGCAGTCATGTTCCTAGTTTTATTTTCTACATCGCCTTATAATCTAGCGGTTTTTTGCTACTATACTTCTCAATTGTCCTTTTGGTTGCTATTTTGATTTGATTTGTAAAAAAAAGAGAAACTTTAATTTGTATACCTATTTTACGATGGTCTATTGTTGTCGTCGTTATTCCCTGTTGTCATCGCTCTATGTTAAGAAACCAGGTCTCTCTTGTAAATGAGTCCCCAAAGATCACTGGGATTAACCTGTAGAAATAAACGTTGAATGAATAAAAAGGTATCAGAAGCTTTTGTTTGTAATGTGTGTGTGTGTGGGGGGGGGGGGGACACGCTGGTGGAGGAGTCTGGGGGCCCTCCCCATACAATTTATGCCATTTCCTGCATTCTGGTGTATTTTAAAGGGCTGTTTAACATCTAGTTTTACCTGCATAGTTAACCACTTGAGTCAATAACTATTTTAGAGTTAATGTTTGATGAACTCTAAAAATGAAAAACATAACTCTTTGCTGAAGAAAAAGTTACAGTAAAGCAGGGGTCACCAACACGGTGCCCCCAAGGACCATTTGAGGTACCCACAGACCTGTTCTAAAAATAGCACAACTCACTACTAAGCTGCATTTAAATTTCATTTTATTAAGTTGTTATTCTTTTTTTGTATTTATATATATTTTAAAATGTCTATCTTAAAAATATGTTCGTAAAAATATGTTTATTATACATTTTTTCAATATACGCTTTGTTATTTCCGAAGAGTTTATCAAACTGGTGCTCTTTGTATGACTCTGAACCCACGAAGTAGGTCTCAGTTTCAAAAAGTTTGGTGACCCCTGCAGTAAAGCATTGTTCTAACCCTAGTTCAGCAAAAAGTCAAAGGAAACACGTTGGAATTTGTGTGATATATTTGCTGACGTCCGGCGTGAAGGGACTGTTGGTTTGCTTGGCACGGTGGAAGTAAGAAATTACAAATACATTACTGTACAGACTGAGGACGAGGTACAGACCGAGGACGAGGTACAAGCTGAGAACGAGGTACAGACAGAGGATGAGGTACAGGATGGGGATGAGGTACAGACTGAGGATGAGGTACAGACTTAGGACGAAGTACAGACTGAGGATGAGGTACAGACTGAGGATAAGGTACAGGATGGGGACGAAGTACAGACTGAGGATGAGGTACGGACTGAGGACGAAGTATAGACTGAGGACGAGATACAGGCTGAGTACGAGGTACAGGCTGAGGATGAGGTACAGGTTGAGGATGAGGTAAAGGCACTTGGTGCATTTTGTAGCACTTTGAGATTTTCATTAATGAAAAGTGCGTTATAAATTGAATTCATTATTATTATTATTATTATTATTATTATTATTATTATTATTATTATTATTAAAGGCTGAGGACGAGGTACAGGTTGAGGATGAGGTACAGACTGAGAACGAGCTACAGACTGAGGATGAGGTACAGGATGGGGACGAGGTACAGACTGAGGACAAGGAACAGGCTGAGGACGAGGTACAGACTGAGGACGAGGTACAGGTTGAGGACGAGGTACAGGCTGAGGACGAGGTACAAGCTGAGGACGAGGTACAGACTGAGGATGAGGTACAGGATGGGACGAGGTACAGACTGAGGACGAGGTACAGACTGAGGACGAAGTACAGACTGAGGATGAGGTACAGACTGAGGATGAGGTACAGGATGGGGACAAAGTACAGACTGAGGACGAGGTACAGACTGAGGACGAGGTACAGACTGAGGACGAAGTACAGACTGAAGACGAGGTACAGGCTGAGTATTAGGTACAGGCTGAGGATGAGGTACATGTTGAGGATGAGGTACAGACTGAGGACAAAGAACAGACTGAGGATGAGGAACAGGTTGAGGATTAGGAACAGGCTGAGGACGAGGTACATACTGATGACAAGGTATAGACTGAGGACGAGGAACAGGTTGAGGATGAGTAACATGTTGAGGATGAGGTACAGACTGAAAATGAGGAACAGGCTGAGGACGAGGTACAAACTGAGGATGAGGCAGGTTGAGGATGAGGAAAAGACTGAGGACTAGGTACAGATTGAGGAGGAGGTACAGGCTGAGGACGAGGGACAGACTGAGGACGAGGTACAGACTGAGGACAAGGTACAGACTGAGGACAAGGAACAGGTTGAGGACAAGGAACAGTTTGAGGATAAGGAACAGGCTGAGGACGAGGCAGGTTGAGGACGACGAACAAGCTGAGGATGAGGTACAGTCTGAGGACGAGGAACAGACTGAGGATGAGGTACACACTGAGGACGAGGAACAGGTTGATGATGAGGAACAGGTTGATGATGAGGAACAGGTTGAAGATGAGCTACAGACTGAGGACGTGGAACAAGCTGAGGACGAGGTACAGACTGAGGACAAGGTACAGACTGAGGATGAGGTACAGGCTGAGGACAAGGTACAGACTGAGGATGAGGTACAGACTGAGGATGAGGTACAGACTGAGGACAAGGTACAGACTGAGGACAAGGAACAGTTTGAGGACCAGGAACAGTTTGAGGATAAGGAACAGGTTGAGGACAAGGTACAGACTGAGGACGAGGTACAGACTGAGGACGAGGAACAGGCTGAGGACGAGGTACAGACTAAGGACGAGGTACAGACTGAGGACGAGGTACAGACTGAGGACAAGGTACAGACTGAGGACAAGGTACAACCTGAGGAGGAGGTACAGACTGAGGACAAGGTAAAGGCTGAGGACGAGGTGCAGACTGAGGATGAGGTACAGACTGAGGACAAGGTACAGGCTGAGGACAAGGTACAGACTGAGGACGAGGTACAGACTGAGGACGAATGTCCGCAGTCGTACCTGGAGGAATGTTTCATGGACAGAGAGTGAAAAGGAGACAGAGTCCAGATGTAAACTTTGTTTGATCTCTACGGTGACAGCAGCTTACAAGACTTAAGCATCTAATCTCAAAAAACATTTTTTGGTACACAAAGTTTTACAGCTCCCTGTATGATGTCGCTCCGTGGTTCGAATTGGGGATCACAGAGAGCCCCCAAGACCATGCTAAGATCCCATCCAGGGCTCAAAATCCTGCTGGGGGGCCTCCTCCTTAGCACGCCCTTCATAAATCTTATTATGAGTGGATGCGCACCAGGTGTCCTGCTTCCCCAACCTTCGTGACAAGCTGAAATTGCAGATAGGAACACCTTAAGCGTTGAGAAAGAGCGACTTTTCTATAGCAAGTCCTGAAAAAAGGTGAGGAGCTGAGCCAGGTCACATGAATAAGAAATAATGTTTTTTTCTGTGCACCAAGCTTCAAAAATGTGCCATTTCCGTGCATAGAGAGACTGTGTTGACACAGCACGTGCATTTTGAATGGTTTTTACCACATTCTCTGGCAGGCCTGAGGCCATCAGTCTGTTCTTCTCCGCCACCAAGATAAAATTAGCCACAGTTCTCAGCCTAATTGGCGAAACTGTTCCTTCTGGTGACATAGACGGTCCCTGGAGAGGAGCAGGTGGTGGAACCAGCTCTCCCTCAGAGACCTTGATTTCAGTGGTCCTTTGAAGGTCAACCAGGTTAGGAAGAGGACCTTCCCACAGACGTACCTCCATACTATTCTGACCAACAATGTTTGGAAGCAAAGACAATCTGCTATCATTATTAGATAAAGGCTGAACAGAGTGTCTACTTTTCCTCCTTTTGTTTGTGGTCATGGGTCAGGGGCAGTGTTGGGGTAGTTACCCAAAATAAGTAATTAGTTACACATTACTAGTTACTTTAAAAAAGTAACATATTACACTACTTAGTTACTCAGTTCTGAAAGTAACTTAGTTACATTACTTTCGGATTACTCTAATACCTGAGATTTAACCTGTATTAATTTTTATCTTTCAATAATGATATTAGAGATCTTTTTGACACTCGTTTTTGATGAAAAAGTAAAACAGCAGTGCTACTCTATCTGCTCTATCTTCAGCTCTCGACAGGGAAGGTCGCATCTCCTTTCGCTCCTCACCTCGCTGGTTTCCCCCTCCCTGCTTCTGCATTTGTCTCGTCTATAACTCTTCAGCGCTCGCTCGAACCAATTTGGGATGGATTTATGTGCGTGGACTGCTTTCTGGGCCATTTCATCTATCGATACTATCGATAACATAAATTTCCACGAAGCGTTCTGGCCGGGGAGAGCCAGAGCGCCCTTTCGACACGCATGCGGTGAGCTACATTATGGACTCGATGAGCAGGCTAATGTAACTGTCCGCTCACTCTGTCGGGGACGTGGAACCTCTGTGATTTATTGGGATACCGGTGGCTCTTGCCACTGAAGGCTGAGGGACCGCCGCGATCGGCGAGCTGGCGAGACTTCCTGCTCAGCAAAAATGCTTTGAACCAGGCTATGAATGACCTTCCCAGCTGTGTGCGAGCTGAATCACACGGTGGTGAGTGGCGGCCGCCGCGGACCGTGGTGTGTGGGACTCGTTTTTACAGCCGCTCGGATTAAAAACAGGGCACATACGGAAGGATCTTTTCTTAGCTCGGAACCTGACTCGATTCGGCGATTTGGACCCAGAAGCTGCACCTGGACTAAAAGACTGCAGTAAAAAGAACACTGTGGTCTGACTGAAAAATAAGCAACAAATCTAATCTGGTCTCTGGCCTTGAATGCTGCCTACAAATTTTCTCCTGAGCTGGGAGCTGTAGGGCCCGCTACCCTCCCATCCACCCTCCCCCAAGAGGTTTCTGTGTGTGTGTTCTCGGTGGGAGCTGAGCTCTGAGACCAGCGAACTGCTCTTATCTGAACAGAAAGACACAGACTGTTCCTCCCGCCTGTCGTCAAAACTGCAACTATGTCTCGTGTGATGTGCTAATGCTGTTAGAGTTTTTGGGACTTTATCATGGAGTGTCCTCAGGCAATCTTTGATAGACTCTCTTTTTGAATAACACAAATGATACCTATTGTGTCTTTCCTTTTTCCATATCTGATTGTGGTGGCGCGGTTTTATACTGCTGCGACTTCGTGCGCTCGTCCCTATCCATGATGAATGTGCGTAATCATTAACGTTGTCTTTGTGCCCCCGGTGCAATGTCAAGGTCAATAAAGATATATTCTATTCTATTCTATTCTATTCTATTCTATTCTACATAACAAGCACAATGCTTATGTAAATGTGCCATTCAAAAGCTATGACAATATCAAAATGTAAAACTTCTGTTTTAAAAAAATAAAACAAAATAAAAAATAAAACATCTGAAATGTTTGTTTACAAGTTTGTTTACCTCAGCCTTTGTAGTGGTTGCCTGGCGGTGAAATTCAAGCCGAGCCTGCTTAAACGGTGGCGGCATCAAACTTGCACCATCCCTCTGCGGCTCTTTAGCAACTAGCTTAGCATTAGCGTGTTGTCTTTGTAAATGCTTGTAAAGATTTGACGTCGAGTTCGCAGCAGTAGACAGTGTCTTGTTGTGGCCCAGACATAGCTTGCACACTACTGTAATGTTCTTGTCCTTTCTCGTGACAAAAGAAAAATAATATGAATACTTCCATCCATAAAATGACATTGCCGTATGTCTATGTACCTTTATATGTCTATGTACGTTGACGTATGACGTTCCGACGTCATCGCGTACGTCTTTGTTTTCCCCACGTGACAGTCTGCTCCATAGATATCTATATATAATGTCTATGGTCTGCTCCGTCGTTCTCGTCACACAACTCTTCTCCGAAAGGTAAAATAAAATAAATAAATAAAACTATTCTCCGAAAGGTCCTGATTGTAACGCAAGTAACGAATGTAAGGTTTTGTTAGTAACTGTAATATATTACAGGCATTTTCAAAGTAGTGCGTTACACTACTACGTTACTGAAAAATGTAATGCCATTACTGTAACGCGTTACTAAGTAACGCGTTACACCCAACACTGGTCAGGGGGGATGCACGTTTTGTAAATGAGCAGATCTCCTGACTCCAGCCCTTTCCCTGTTTGGGTCCGCACTGTGAGCGCTGTCACACGCTGCAGAATCACTGTTTGAGCATGACGCATCGCCCATTGAAAACAATGGGACAACTTCAGCATTAGAATGAATGTGTGACACTGGTGTTGGCCTGCGGGCTCATGTCGCGGCCCCCCGTCCCTTACTGGCATTCGATGAATGAGTGGCCAGGAAGGTGGGTCGTCAGATTCTGTCGGCGCGCACCCCTGGAGCGTGGTCCTGTCACGGGTTTGGTTGATTTTGTATTCCTGGCTCCGTGGTTTAGAACGGAGCGGGGGTGGAACACGTGACACCGCTCACCTGCCTCTGTGAGGAGACACGGGCCTGTTCGCAGGTGCCTCTGTGCTTGTCTGTTGCAGACAGAGCAGAGGCGCCCTGCTGGGGTTCATCAATTAGGCTAACACCCCGTGAGCCGTGAGGGAGGAGGGGGGGGAAATGGCCCCTGCCCTTTATGTCAGCTGGCAGGACAGAGGGGACTGTTCTGCTGATGTTACTGTTGTTTGTTGTTGTTGTTGTTGTTATTTTTTTGTTTTTTTTTGTGAGTCAAGAAAACAGAGTCTGTTTTTTGAACTTTATTCGTGCTTGTGGGCGGCCATGGTGGAGTGGTTATGGCAGTCGTCCCCCGATCGGAAGGTTGGCGGTTCGAATCCCGGTTCCCCACACCATGTGTCGTTGTGTCCTTGGGCAAGACACTTAACCCCGAGTTGCTCCCGGTAGGACTGGAAAGCGCCTTGCATGGCAGTCTGCCGCTACCGGTGTATGAATGTGTGTATGAATGGGTGGATGGTTGGTATTGTAAAGCGCTTTGGGGCCCCTCATAGGGGGCTGGAAAGCGCTATATAAATAAGCTCCATTTACCATTTGTGTATAACGACATATTTGGCTTTATGTCACTCACAGCAGAAAGAACATGATTTGTGTCTAAAACAGAATCACCAGCTTTTTGTACCGTGCTACGAACAAAGTCTGGACGTGGAAAGATCATTTCCCGTTCCGCGTGGTCGGGTGATCGTGTAAAGTTATGAAGCGGACCTGGTTCATCAGGCACGCTTCTGTTTGGTGTCCCGGTTTGCCGAGGAGGTTCTGTACCGGTCCGCCTGGCGGGGAACAAATCTGTTCTTACTCCAGGCGTGTTCAGTCCGAGGTGGAGCCGGCGGTGGTCTCTGCCGGTGCTCGACCTCGTACGCCGGCCGCTTTTGCGGTGGGGCACGTGTGGCTGAGTGGTGTCGAGGCTGCGGTGCTCTGCTCCCAGCTGATTCCCTGGGGGGGGGAAGGTTCTCCTGGGGATGCCCACCCGGAGAGCTTCAGCCTGTTTGCGCCTCTGGTCCAGCCTGGTCTGAATTCGATCGAGCGCTTTTCCAAAAAGCCCCGTCGGTTCTATTGAATGGTGGAGAAAAGGAATTTTCTGTACCTCCTGGAGGTCAGTTAGGGTCATCCACAGATGGTGTATTGCGATGACCACTTCAGCCATTCCCCTGCCCTGAGCAACAGCTACTGTCCCCATCATGCGGAGCACAAAGTCTGTTGCCCTGCGGGCTTCATCCAGCAGCTCGGCGGCAGCTTGCTTGTCTGTCATTACCTGGAGCTCTTGTAGTTTTTCAGCCAGGTATGCTTGCATCATTGCGGACGCGTTCATTGCGCGCGCTGCGAGGCCCTGAGCCCTGTAGCACTTCTCGAGCAGAGAGGCCGAGGCTCGACAGGCTTTGCTGGGGAGAGTTGGTTTTGTCTCGGATGACTTGGGAGCCAGATGAGACGCCAACGTGTCCTCAATTTGAGGCACGTTGGCTATTCCCACCTCATCTATCCTGTCCATGTCAAGAAACCGTGAGAGCGACAACAGCATGGGCGCCCTGGGCTGAGCCCAGGTGCGAGTCAGCTCTGTGAGGAAGTCCGGGAAGACGGGCATCCTTTGCCTCGTGGAGGCCTGCTGCTTTGGTAAATGGTAAATGGAGCTTATTTATATAGCGCTTTCCATCCCCCTGTGAGGAACCCCAAAGCGCTTTACAATACCAACCATCTACCCATTCATTCAAACATTCATACACCGGTAGTGGTAGCCTGCCTTGCAAGGCGCCATCCAGACCTACCCGGAGCAATTTGGGGTTGAGTGTCTTGCCCAGGGACACAACGACACATGGTGGGCGGATGCGGGATTCGAACCTCCAACCTTCCGATCGGGGGTCGACTGCCATTACCACTGTTCCACGGCCGCTTTGAATAAAAATAATTTCCTGCCAACCTCGTGACTTGTTGACGAGGTGGAGGCTCCGGCCATGGGATCTGCAGTGCGTCCGCTGCTCTGTGACACAAGTTGCACAGAGCAGGGATGGAAAAGTCCGTTTCAGGGAGCACAGGTACCGGGGTGCGGGAGAGGTCTTCTCCCTGTTCCCCATACCCGACGTCGGCCTCGTCCGCAGAAAATTCACCTGAGGCTGAAATCGAGATCTCGTCCTCGTTCATCATGCCTCAAGTGTCAAAGTCGACAGTTAAGTCCACCATGGGGGCCAGTACATCTGGGCTGTCGCCCCATTCGACTCGGGTGCTGTCATCCAAAGCCATGCTCTCGAGCTCCGGCGTGGGAGTCAGAGGCTCAGTGGTGTCCGGGTCTGCCGGCCCCGCTGCAGCCCCCATAGCCTTGGTGACGAAGTCCACCCGGTGCCTCCTCACCGCCTCCAGCATCTGGCTGCAGTGTGGGCAAGACTCGGGTGCGTCCACCGCCATGTTCGCGTGCAGCATCCCCAAGCAGACGGGACAGGCCTCGTGGGTGTCCGTCGCTGAGAGGGAAAAACCACATCCGCTGGGGCAGGCGCGCGAGGGTGGGCTCGCTGCTCTGCTGGTCTTCTTTGGAAGTCTTGTCTTTCGCTTTCCTTTCTCCGGAGGCATGTCCAAGATAAGATGAGTGAGTCCTTCCAAGATCCTTTTTCTTCTGATTTGAGATGTCTCCTCCGTCGTGTCGCTTTCGCTGGCTAGCCTTGCTACGAGTTAGCAGAGATAGCGGTGAGATGCAGTTAGCGCCGTCGAGCGAAGCAGTCTGCGGAAAGAGGAGAAGAAAAAATTTTGAGGTTAAGGAAAAATGTACCGGACTAGCTTTAGCTAGCCCAGCAGTACGCAGGAATAATTCTCTGTGCGCTCTGTGTAGGGAGCAAGCTCACTTCTGGTCGAGCGATGAAGCAACAGAGAAGTCCCGCGAAGAGAGAGAGTTCAGGTTTAAGCGAGGTGAAGGGCAATAAGAGATTGATGGATGGGCGTCAGCGGCTTAAGTACCCAGAGGGCGTGGCCTCTGGCGCAACGCTGACACCCCTGCCATAAAGGCGTGATTGTATTCCTTCAGGTAAAACTGTGCGGGCACAATTTCCCATAGTGATATGTTGTACCGAGTGACAAGACTGATAAGGGAACTGTTTCAGTCCACCAAAGGCTGCAGCCAACTTTAAGATGGATGCTCTTTTGTTCGTGTTATTTAAGCTAAAATATGTTCTTTAGACCTTTGGAGAAACCCTTTAAATCCAACGTGACAAGTGAAATGAGTAGAATGGTGTTTAAAATATAGTAACAGATTTCAGGTTGCTCTACAGTCAACAGGATAAGGTTTTATTTTATTTATTTTGTATTCCACTGAGTTGCATTATGAGCCGACATGCCTGAGATACGGCTCTCTTTAACACCAGCAAGTACCAGTCCATGAAGATAGTGCTGTATGTACTCTGCTGGGTAGTTGATCTCCATTAAAGACACGCTGAATAGTTCATTTACTGCGTCCCTCCCATCCACGCTCAGGTGGATATTTTCTAAAAGGGAGTCCTGAGTGTGTGTTTTGAACTTTACATGCCAGTAGTTTGATTAGCTGCAGTCTTTTAGCATCTGTACGTGTTCCCACCCCACTGCTTCCAAAAACAGATGCCATAAAGCGCCGATTGAATTATGAGCCTGCTTTCTGCCTACTCATTTTGATAATAGATTTTGAGATACTTCACTCGGCTTTGTTTGGCGAGTTATACTGCTGGGCTGACAGAACAACAGAGGCCAAAGCTCTCGTACTCTGCAACATCTGCATCATTTAAAGCACTAACAAGATCCTGCCGGATGTTTCTCACACCATTTTACACAAGAGACTGTGTATTGAATTGTTCCACAACTTCCAAATCTATGCCTGCTATCTACAGAGCGAACACAGCAAGAGGCAGGAGCTTGACCAAGTAAGTACCACAAAATACAATTACCAAGCAGGCAGAGACGTCCCCCGTCTCGGGAAATGGACTCTTGTTTAAATTGCTGGAAGCCCACAGCTCTGCAGTGACAGCTTCACATTGTTCATTTGCCAATTAATAACTTTACCAT
>JBBPBX010071654.1:0-18259 GCA_038048925.1 Garcialebias charrua | reverse complement strand
GAAACATATAATAATAGACATAAGCATAAAATAGTAAAACTAACATTGTCCTGAGTTTTTTTTTTTTTTTTTTTTTTGCATAGCGGTGCAAGAGCATGAAAATCCACACCAACTCTAAAACTAAAACATTAAACATTTAATGAACATAATACTGTCCTGAGTTTTTGCATACTAGCACAAAAAAAAGAGTATAAAAAGTATAACTAAAATAAACTAAAGGTTTCTAGCATTGACATTTGCAAAGTGGCAAAGCAGCGTATGAGTCAATGTACACAGTATATGTATGAGGTAGTAGTTGATGTTGTTATAGAGGCAAAAAGTGGCATATGCAGTAAGGCACATTGGGCATCCCTAAATAAGACCGTTCAGAGCACACTGTATATGTACCAGCAGTGGTGTAGATATTAGAGTAGTGTAAATAAATGTAAACAGTAGTAATTACATGTAAGCAGTAGTAATAAAAGTAAACAGTATTAATAAATGTAAACAGAGAATGTAAACAGTATTATGATTATAGGCAGTGATGTAATACAGACATTAGTGCAAGTATGAGAAGTAGTGCAAACTGTATGAGCACATGACCGAGAGTTTAGTGAAAAACTTTGTGTTGAGTGATAATGTGTGAGAAAGTTTTAGTGTTAAGGCAGTTCAAATGGGAGGGGGGGCAGAGCAGGCAGAGTGTTTAGCATTCTGACTGCCTGATGAACAGAGCTGTCTCTCAGTCTGCTGGTTCGAGCCTGGAGACTCCTCAGTCTCCTCCCTGATGGCAGTAGTCTGAAGCAGCTGTGTAGTGGGTGTGTGGGATCACCTGCCATGCGGTGGGCTTTCCGAGTGAGGCGTTTGCTGTGTAAGTCCTGCAGTGAGGGCAAGGAGGTGCCCACGATCTTCTCAGCTGCTCTCACAATGCGCTGGAGGCTCTTGCGGCAGGATGCAGTACATGCACCAAACCACACAGTGATGCAGCTGGTCAGGACACTTTCTATGGCACCTCTGTAGAAGGTGCTCATGATGGGGGTTGAAGCTCCAGCCCTTTTCAGCTTGCGGAGAAAGTAGAGACGCTGGTGAGCCTTCTTTGCCAGTGCTGCAGTGTTCCTGCTCCAGGACAGGTCCTTTGAGACGTGCACTCCCAGGAACTTGGTGCTGTCTACTCTCTCCACTGCGGTGCTGTTGATGGTCAGAGGGGCATGTTGGGCATCCTTCTTCCTGAAGTCCACAACAATCTCCTTTGTCTTCTCCACGTTGAGAGTGAGATTGTTGTGTCCGCACCACAAGGCCAGGCGGCTCACCTCGTTCCTGTAGTCCGTCTCATCGTTGTTGCTGATGAGACCCACCACTGTTGTGTCGTCCGCAAACTTGATGAAGTGGTTGGAGCTGTACGATGGTGTGCAGTCGTGTGTTAGCAGGGTGAATAGAAGGGGGCTCAGCACACATCCTTGTGGGGCCCCTGTGTTCAATGTGATGGTGCTAGATGTGTTACTCCCGACCCGCACTGTCTGTGGTCTCCCGGTCAGGAAGTCTAGCAGCCAGTTACACATTGAGGTGTTCAGCCCCAGACTGTCCAGTTTAAGGATGAGCTGTTGGGGGATGATGGTGTTAAATGCCGAGCTGAAGTCGATGAACAACATTCTAACATAGGAGTCCTTCGTGTCCAGATGTGTGAGAGCTGTGTGAAGGGCAGAGGAGATGGCATCGTCGGTTGAGCGATTAGGTCGGTATGCAAATTGGAAGGGATCCAGGGAGTCAGGGAGGACAGATGTGATGCTTTTCATGACTAGCCGTTCAAAGCACTTCATCAGGATGGGGGTGAGTGCTACTGGGCGATAGTCATTGAGGCATGCGGGCGTTGCCTTCTTTGGGACAGGGATGATGGTGGTGGCTTTGAAACAGGTGGGGACGATGGCCTGGCTCAGTGAGATGTTAAAGATGTCCGTGAAGACCGCTGCGAGTTCCCCTGCACAGTCCTTCAGCACACGACCAGGTATGTTGTCAGGACCAGAGGCCTTCCGGGCGTTAATCTTGATGAATGATCGCCTTACGCTGTCTGAGGACAGCGTCAGCACCTGGCCATCAGGAGAGGGGGGGAGTTTATGTGCTGGTGTGCCGTTACTTGCCTCGAACCGAGCAAAGAACTCATTCAGTTCATTCAGCGCAGAGGCTGAGCTGTCACAGGTCTGTGGGGGTGGTTTGTAGTTTGTGATGGTCTGTATACCCTGCCACAGACTGCGTGTATCCCTGCTGTCCTTGAAACGGTGAGCTATTTTCCCAGAATACTGCTTCTTTGCCTTTCTGATGCCCCGGTCCAGGTTGTTTCTGGCTGCCCTCAGGCCCACCTGATCTCCCGCTTTGAAGGCAGCATTCCTGGCTTTCATGAGTCTGTGAACCTCAGCTGTCAGCCATGGCTTCTGGTTAGCCCGAACAGTGATGGTTTTAAGGTTGGTTACATCATCAATGCACTTGGTGATGTATGAACATACAGTGTCTGAGTACTCCTGGAGACATGTGGTGTTGTTTGTGGTAGCAGCTTCTTTGAACATACTCCAATCTGTGGTGTCAAAACAGTCCTGGAGTGCCTCTGAAGACCCCTCTGGCCACACTCGTATCTGCTTGCGGACTGGTTTTGTGACTTTCACCAGTGGCCTGTATGCTGGCTTTAGCATAACACAGATATGGTCAGAAGCACCAATGTGGGGGAGGGGGATGGCTCTGTAGGAATTTTTCATGGTGGTGTAAACCTGGTCCAGGGTGTTGTTTCCTCTTGTTGCAAAGTTTATGTTTCTGTATGTTTTTGGGAGAACACTCTTTAAATCTGCATGGTTGAAATCACCAGCCGTGATGAGAAAAGCATCAGGATGGGCTGTTTGTTGCTCACTGATGTGCAGATATAGTTCATTTAGTGCCTCACTTCTATCTTTGCTGTTGGAGCTTGGGGGGATATATACAGCAACAATCAAAACAGCTGTAAACTCCCTCGGTAAAAAGAACGGTCTGCATTTAATAGTCATGAACTCCACTAAATGTGAGCAGTGTTTGTAGACCACAGCAGCATCACGACACCATGCGTTGTTGATGTAAACACAGAGCCCCCCTCCCCTTGTCTTACCTCCCTCGAGGGTTCGGTCCGCTCTGTAGCATGTTAGCTGCTCCAGCTGAACAGCATGGTCCGGAACGTTGTTGTTGAGCCACGTTTCCGTGAATACAAACACACAGCAGTCTCTCACAGTCTTTTGTGTCGTTCGTAGCAGGCGTATATAATCCAATTTGTTGTCCAAGGAGCGCACGTTAGCCAGAACCATGGATGGAATAGCCGGCCTGTGTGGGCTAGCTGCTAGCCTAGCTCTGATACCTCCGCGTCCATGTCCAACCAGAGCCAGGTATTGTGTAGTTGGTGCTTTTGATCAGTTTTCAGTTAAATTAATTCAATCCAAGTCTATAACAGTCTCAAAATGTCACCAAAATCACCCTGTCCCTCTAAAATCTTTCAGAAAATCTCAAAAGTGTATTGAATTGTATTGTTTGCTGAATATTGCAATATATATCATATTGTGAGCAGAATATCGTGTATCGTATCATATTGTAAGATTATTGTATCACTACAGCCCTAGATCTGAATTGGGTTTATTATTTGGACTTTTTTTTTCTACAGTGCCCTGAGGTGACTTGTGAATCGGTGCTATACAAATCAACAGAAATGAATAGAAATGATTGCTTTTGTTTGTATGTTGCACTTAACACATGCACCTTGTTGCAGGAGACAGATGATGAGGATGAGGAGTCTTGCTTTGTTAAGGACTGCGTCCAAGCCTTCCTGCGCTGGCTGCGGGGCCTCAGCTGGCTTCAGTATTTCAGAAACAAAAGGCAAATAAGCTTCAAAGAGATTTTGATCTTGAGCTTTCCCAAATCTCTGGACATAAGTTAAAGCTACTTTTGATCTTTCCAATACATCCTACCCATGTTGGATTTTACTAGCTGATAGTTCTGGTCCATTCTTGGTGCTATGCTGCTTTGGTCATAATCGTGTCCTGTAAAGCACAACAAAATATTCAAGATGTTTGTCTAAATCAGGGGTGCCCAAACTTTTTCCCTGAGAGGGCCAAATTTAAAATCCATCAGAGGGCTGTGGGCCAAATGCAATAATATAATGCATGAAATGCAAATAATTCTTTAAGTAAAGTCCATTTACTTATTATACAGTTATTTAACCTTCCATTCTGTATAAAGAACATTACAGAACAGACTGTGTTGATGGTGGTGGTGGGAGGGGGGAGAGGGAGGGATTCTGGGGGTCCTCCCCCAGAGAATTTTGATTAAAGTAGATGACATTTCCAGCATTCTGGTGTATTTTACACAGGTTTGTTACAGTAGATTAACATGAAACAACTCTGTTGTTACTGAAATCTCTGACTGCAAGGTGTTCATAATGCAACACCGCTGCAGCTCTGCAGGTAAGGGGTGTTCACTTCAGGACAATAAAGTAAATGGGTGGAATCAATGAGTGTAAACACATTGATGGTTCAAATGAAATATTAATATAGTAATGAGGACAGCTTGGCGGGCCAACTTAGGCCCACGGGCCTTACTTTGGACACCCCTGGTCTAAATGATTCAATCTGATTATCATTTTGAATTCAGACTGACTCCAACCTCCATCTACCACAGATCGAAACTGTGGATTCATCCAGTATCTCACTGAGCTGCAACTCTTAGATGCTTGTTTGAGAAGCAAAATAACAAGAAAAAAATAAGTTCTTCTGTTTACTGTGTTGTGCACATCATTCAGTTGTTCCCTTCTGCCCACACTGTATCCACCTCAACCAGCTTTGTACACCTTGGCAGCAATCCCCACATTTCTCATTTAATCTGCTGAAGTACATTTAAAAAAATGAAGGAGAGCAGAGTTAGACTATCTGTCCCTCCTTCCATCCATCCATCTTTTACTAGTTCCGGATTAAGGACTTGGAGGCAGAAGCTTGAGCGGTGAGGTCCAGACTACCTTTTCCACAACCACCTCTTCCAGCTCTTCGTAGTAACTGAAAGAATGAGATCATGGATACAAGCAGTTAAAATGAGTTTTCTCCACAGGGTGGGTGGACTCCCACTTAGAGAAAAAGTGAAAGTTCAGTTATATGCTGCTCCTTCACATCAAGGGCAGCCAATTGAAGGGCATCTGGTAGTTTTGGCACCTTGACTCCTTCCTAGGGAGATTTTCTGGGCATGTCCAACTGGGAGGAGACCCTGGAGAAGACCTGGCATGTTGGTGAATCTATGTCTTAGGCCTGGCCTGGGAATGCCTTGGACTCCTAGAAGAGTTAGTGATTGTAGTTTAGGGTAGGAACGTAGACAGACCATTAATCAGAGCACAGAGTATGCAATACTGCTGAAGCTGAACCTATCTGTTTATCTCAATCCCAATTCTTCCGTCACTCCTAAACAAAATCTCAAAGTCCTATCTTATCTCTTCTCTCTTCCACTTGAGGCAGTACTTTACTCCCAACCAGGAGAGGGCAGTCCACCCTTTTCCGACTGAGGACTATAGCCCCAGATTTCAAGGTGCTCATCATCATCATCTCAGCTTCTTCACAGTCGGCTGCGAACTGTTCCAGTGAGAGCTGAAGATCAGGGCACAATGACCCCAACAGGACCACATCATCTGCAAATAGCAGAGATGGAACTCTGAGTCCACCAAACTGGAGCCCTTTGCCCCTGGCTGCATGTTCAAATTCTGTCTATAAACATTATGAACAGAATTTGTGACAACAGGCAACTCTGACAGAGTCCACCTCCGACCCTGAGAGGGTTCATCTTGCTGCAGGTAAAGCAAACTAAACTCTTGCCCCACTTGAATAGAGACTGAATAGCAGCCATCCCCCAATTCCATACCCATGGAGCACCCCATATAGTGTACCAGTACATTGGAGAACACAGTTGAATGCCTTCACCAAGTTTACAAAACGCATGTAAACTGGTTGGGCAAACTTCCATGCCCCTTGAGGATGCTAGTGAGAGTAAAGAGTTGGTCCAGTGTTCTACAGCTGATATTGACCTGTATTGTTCCTTCTGAATCTGTGATTCAACCAACGAGACTCTCTTCTCCATCACACCTGAATAGACCTTACCGAGGAGGCTAAGGAGAGTGATGTCCCTGTAATTGGAACACACCCTCCCTGTTCCCCTTTTTGAACGGGAGAACCACCACCCCAGTCTGCAAATCCAGAAGCACTGCCCCCGATGTCCATGTAATGTTACATAGGCATGTCAGCCAGCCAGTAACATCCATAGCCTTGATGATCTCAGGACAGATCTTGTCCAACCCTGGGCCCTTGCTGCAGTAGAGCGTTTTTACTACCTCAAATCTGTTATAGCTGAACCAAGCCCCATGTCTCCTAACTCAGCACCTTCCATTGAAGTTTTGCTGGTGGGATTGAGAAGATTCAAAGCATATTCCTTCCACTGACTGACAACATCACTGATTGAGGTTAGCAGCACCCCTCCTTCACCAAACGTTGTTGGTTAAGTGCTTCTTTGTTTGCTTCAGCTGCCTGATGGCTTGCCCGAATCGTCCTTGAGCCAATTGAAAGTCTCTCTTCCAGTATTCACTGAACTTCTCTAACATTAAAGCCTTTACCTCAGGGCTGCCGCCTGCTTGGCCCACCTATACCCCCCAATACCAGAGTCCTTCAGACAAGGCCCAATATGATTCCTTCTTCAGCTTGATGCCCTTCCTCAACTGCGGTGTCCAATTCCAGGTTCAAGGATGACCACTGAAAGAGGCACCAACAACCTCGTGGCTTCAGTTTAAAGCAGCCACATCTACATTGCGAGCACAAAACATGGCACACACTGACTTAATTTTCCCACCTAACCCATCACCCCCCAACATTTGGGCTGAGCCCAACCAGGCCCCATGAGTTGAAAGGCCGGTCACCAGGCCCTCGCCACTGAGCTTGTCTCCCAGGTCCAGCTCCAGGGTGGGGCCTTGGTAAGCCATGTCTGGGCGAGGGACATAGAGGTCTTTGTTGTCTTCTATCATATGAGTGTTCTGAATCACTTTTTGTCAGGCCTGTCTCCTAGGACTAATCTGCCTTGGGAGATCCTACTAGGAGCAATTGCATGTGACAGCATAGCTCCAAGGATCATTCACGCACACAGACTCCTTCACTACAATGAGGTGGCAACTCATGGAAGAATCAGATTTGGACCTTTTTAAAAATAATAATAATAATTGTTATATAGTTATTGTTTATTCTTTATGGTGTTTAGGCCTGAACATTTGCGGCTGTAGTCTCAGATGTATTCTGTCATAAGGACTTCTGTGGTGCAGGTATCAAAACACTTCTCTAAATCTGCATTACTTATATAAATTGTAAAATTGAGCCTTGTGGCACACCATTAGTGACTGTTAGGTAGCTAGACGAAGTACTGTGTGTCAAACACATTGCCTCCAGCCTGAGAGATAGTAATAAAACCAACCAACAGTGTGATCTGAGAAACCAATATATGACTATTTGTCATGATCTACAGTATCAATACTCTCATGAATATTGTTCACCAACTAGTATCTGACAATTGCAGCCCAAAGAGATACTGATTGTGCATTCATCTAGTGTTATCTTTTATGTCGGACGTTTCCAAACGTCCAAAATGGTGTAGATTATCAAGCATTCAATGTGGTTAGCTGTCCTCTCCCACCCCTTCTCATTAAACACTAGCATGTAGGTCATATTAAACCAAGGTTGGCAGTAAGAGGAACAGTAAAGTCAAAATCTGTATTTTTCTGGTATACCTAGCATATTGTGGGGTTAAATATATTTTTTAAGGAAGGGGTGCATTAAGATCTTATTTAAAGCATTGATGGTGTCCGGCCATTGGAATGCTAGAAACTATGCAGTACTGTAATTCCTAAATTTAGCTGAAATTATATTTTATAGTACTATGGTTGTTATGGCAGACAGGAGACGACAATTTAATCTTCCAGCAAATGTGCTCGCTCTATAATGAGAACTCATCTCTCTCTTTATGTTCTACTCCCACTTTAACACACGAGTATGAGCGCAGAAACACCAAATAAGGCTTTTCAGCCACATTTAACGCTGTCCAGAGAATTTGGCATGTGTGAAATTGCTTTCTTTATTCTTTTTACGATCTACAATACAATCCTTTTAATTACAAGTCTTGTTGCAACGTGTGCATTTAAAGCTGTCTTTGGACCCCTTCTGGTCTTTTCCAGTCTAAAGAATCCCATTTAACTGTTTACCGTGGCTGATATTTGATGATTCACCCCACGGTTTCCCGCTGACGGAGCCAGCGCTCAGTGGTCTGACAAACAGCCGAAAGTCTCACGCTCACCTCGGTTATGATGAGCTCAGAGCAAAACTGCTTGAGCTAAAAATAGCACCGCCTGGAGATGCCTGAAAGCTTAACAGACCGCAGTGAAAACACGCCAAGGATCGAGGGGACTGTAAACATGAAAAATGTACAAAGTGACTTCTAAAAACTGTTGGAGAGTTTTGCTAAATCATAACAACCCAATTCAATAATCTACATTAGAGCATAAATACAACGATGATACAGAGTTGAATGATAGTTTTCTAAAGGAATCTCCTAAATATATTTTAACAAGTTCAAACTGGTCTGTTCTTTCCAATTATATACTTTATTAGAAGTTCAGCATATTTGAGACAAAACTGTGATTCATTTTTTTCATCACCGTCCTCGAGCCTTCAGCCCGCTGGAAAGTTGTTAGTCACTGGTGAGAAGTTGTCAAAAACAATCTTTGACCTTACCAAGTCGGACTGAAGACACTTTTGTTGCTGTATCAGTATTAAAAATATACATTTGTTACCGCTGACTTGAAGTTTGGTGCTTTTGGTCAAATCAGTGTTCTGCTTTATATTTTACAACTTCAGACATCAGGTTTATGGTTCATTATGAACACAATGGTTACTGGACAGCATATGTTCCTCCTGACAGGTTTGGTTGACAAAAATAGACATTCCTGCAACTGTAGTCACACTCAGGAAAATTGCAGGAGTAAAATAAAAAAGATTAATTATGGAGAAAATACTTTACAGCTGCTCCAGAAAGAATTTAGAAAGGCTAGTTTGCATTTAACCTTTTTTATAGGTAGTCATTGAGGGGACTCATTTAAAACAGAGAGCTGTTAAACGTCTTCTCTCTGACACGACTTTATCTCCTGCTGCTGTTCGTGTCAAAGTTTTCAGCTGAAGTCATGCTCTGAAGGAAAGGGACTTTTTTCTAAACTTTGTAAATGACGATTTGTGAAGTCCCATGTGACAATGTGAGATGTTGGTCCATCCAGATGTTGGAGATGATGGCAGAGTTGTGTTTCAAACCCTGCAGCTGCGTTTAAACTAGATCTTCTGTGTCAGATAACATCTGAGGCTGCAGTCCCTACTGTCCAAGTCTAAATCCCACACAGACGAGAAACATCGATTAACAAAGGTTAAATCCAGAAGATAATGTGCTGTTGAGGGTACAAAGCCAGCGTTCATGATTTGGCTGGAAATGGACAACAAAATGATGTGCACTTTTAAAAAACATTCAGTTTAAATATGCCTGTAGTTTCTAAAAACGGAGCGTACAATGCGGCTGCACAGTTCTCTGGTCGCAAAGGCTCCAGTTAACGGGCGACTTTGAGTCAGCATCAGTTTTAGCCCAGTGTGACCTTTAAGAAACCCACTTTCCTCTTTGGGATTTCCTGAGAGTGATCTGAGTGCCTCTGGCTTTTGTTGTGACTTGTTTGAAAAGTTCTGGACTTCTCAGCCTGGTGTGTTTTAGAGCACTTCAACCTGTTGCACCGAATAAAAACTACTTTGAATTTTTAAAGAATTTCAAGAAAACCTTGTAAAAAAAACTTTAACCAATTTCTAAATGAGCACATTTCAATTGTAGCCATTTAAAAATGTTTCTATGTAATAAAGGTCAAAAAGTTGGAAGACTTCCTGTTTAGTTGCAAATTTGTCTATGAGTCAAAATCTTCAGATTTTTTTGCGCATGTCAGGTTGAAGTCTCTGAATTACTTGTATCCCTTCTTGTTGAAAGTGAGCTTTTACTTTGAAAAGTTTTGATTTGTTTTTTTTGTCCACTCCTCCTAGAATCACATCGCCTTCGCTGAGGTCACATGACGTGGAGTCAGCTGTGTGGCAGACCCATTGGACGTCCACACTCTTCACGGTCCAGTCCCGTTAACCCTGGCAGACCCACTGGACATCCACGCTCTTCATGGTCCAGTCCTATTAACCCCGGTCCAGTCCCGTTAACCCCGGAAGACCCATTGGACGTCCATACTCTTAATGATCCAGTCTTGTTAACCCTGGCAGACCTATTGGAAGTTCATGCCCTTAATGGTCCAGTCCCGTTAACCCTGGCAGACCTGTTGGACATCCACACTCTTAATGATCCAGTCCCGTTAACCCCGGTCCAGACCCTTTAACCCTGGCAGACCCATTGGACATCCTGGCTCTTCACGGTCCAGTCCCGTTAGCCCTGGTAGACCCATTGGGCGTCCACACTCTTAATGGTCCAGTCCCGTTAACCCTGGCAGACCTATTGGACATCCTGGCTCTTCATGATCCAGTCCCGTTAACCCCGGTCCAGTCCTGTTAACCCTGGTCCAGACCCATTGGGCGTCCACTTTCTTCACAGTCCAATCCCACTGACCCCATCAGACACAATGGATGTCCACACTCTTCATGGTCCAGTCCTGTTAACCCCAGTAGACCAATTGTACATCCACCATCTTCCCAGTCCAGTCCCGTTAACCCTGGCGCCGCACTGAGTCTGTTCTGTGTGTCTGGTTTGGTGATGATCCATGTTGTCTTTGTAAGGCCCTGGTTTTCATTTCCTGGTCTCCACACCCATGGAAACAAAGTGGAACCAGTAACTCAGTCTCCATCTATGCACATCTTCAAAAACCCACCTCCCATTGAGGACCACTGTTCCTGCAAGAACCCAAAACAAGTGAAGAACTAGACCCATCGTGTCTGATTGTAAGTCTCGATGGCAACAACAAAGGTTTTAAATGTCAGCTGATTACTCACCTAATCATTGATTTTTATTTATTCTAACTGCTATTTATTTAACTGTTTTGCTTGTTTATTTGTTTGTATCAATGTCTTCATAGTGCATTGTTATTACAATGTTAGACTGAGCAGAGCCGTTATTTATGATCCAAATCAAGGTGAAACGGTGATGAACTCTAGATCCTTTTTGTTTAGTGTGCATTTCTGTTCCCATCTGAGAGGAGCAGCACAAGTCTCATAATCTTTGGCGATATGAGGAGGAAGATATGGGTTTAAAAGTCATAAAGTGTGGAGGTGACTCAGCCAAACAAAAATACAAAGCTATGAATAATTTAGTATTTAGTCCATTTGCGCATGAATAGAATTTTGATTTGAGTCTAAAATCAAGTTCTTTCAAGAGGAAGATTATGTCATCTACTATAAGGGAAGGGGGTAGCAAACAATTCCTCCTTTGAACCATGTTAGTTTCACAATAAAAGACCCAGTGATGAGCCGTGAACCCCTCCACCTTAGGGCCATTCATTTCACATTTCCACACAGGTTTTCAGGTTTCTCCTCCCACAGTCTTGAATCTAAATCAAAACGTGACTCGTCTGTCAACAGTTTGCTGTGACTTTCAGTACAACATAGACATGATTCACAGAAAAACACCAACAGGGGTCTCTAAACAAACAGAACTGGGGCTGAACGAGTAGGAAAAACCCGTCCTGTTTGGAGCTCAGACACACTTCAAGTATCTGGAAGTTGTTCACGTTAAACCCATAATTGTGCATTTTGTTGGTGTAAACATTAAAAAGGTTTGAACAATAACTGATATTTTAGGGTTCAAACCTGGTTCTGTGTTGGAACTAGGGGTTGAACGAGTACATAATTTTTAAACTCGGCATTAACATAAAAAAACTCGAGTAGAACTCGAGTAGTCGACGACGTCATAGGATCTTAAGATGCAAAATAAATAAATCAATAAAAATGCATTAAAAATGTCATTATTTACCAAAAAAAGACCAACAAAACATTGGGAGCATATATTATGCTCCTATCATTTATCATACTGCAGATAAGTCACAGGAAAAACAAAACTATTTATTATTATTAAACTGCAAAAGTGAAAGAAACGTGTGGCATGTCAAAAACGAAACTAAAAACAGTGAGGCAGACACCACCCCGCACCTGCAACAGTGCATTGGTAACAATACTGTATTCTGTAGCGGTTACGGGGAGTGGACTATGTGTTATGTCTTTCCCATAATGCTTAGAGGTATGTTAGTGTTCTTGCCACACCATGAGTGCGATGGACGTCTGTGATATAGACCTGCCTCTTGTGTGTTATTAAAGTTTGGTTGTTTCCTGTTGCTCAGCTCAAAGTGTCTTGGTTGGGTTTAACCTACATTAGGTTACAATATGGTGGTCATAGAGTTTGGAGTAACACCGGTTCTCAACGTGCTCCAAACAGGAAGTTGATTTATTTTCTGTGGTGTGACTGCGACGTGATGACGTCACTACTACGAATGCTCGACGTGAAATTAAAAACCTCGATAGATGTCCTAGGAATCGATAGATGTCCTAGGAATCGATGCGTCGATCACTCGAATAGTCTGTTAAAGCCCTAGTCAGAACCGTCCACAGTGTGAAGCCATCATAGTCAGGTTTGAGACACGTTAAAAACAAAGACTTGTTCCAGTGTTAAAGCTGGGACCAAGTCCAGTCTTTGAAAGTTTGGTGCCTTCTTTGTGAAACTGTAGTAGATTTTTACTACATGGATTCTTAAATGAAAAAACATGGTGCGAACATGGGACTGCTGTTTTACTCAGTTTGTCTATGTAGATGTGTCTGTCCCTAGCCTGGCCCTCGCCATTCCTACGCAGCTCCGCTCAATTCTCATTTCCCTTCACTGCTGGGTCTGGGACTTGTCCCATAGACAAGGATATCTCCGGTAGATTTTTGACCGGACCAATCAGAGAACAGAAGGCGGAGTTTTGAACGACGTCGACTGACGTCGTCATTCAAAATGGCTGCCGCCACGAAGGAATTTTCAATAAAACAAGGTAAAAAACTATTATTTCTCTGCTGATAAAAAATGTATTTCTTAGCTAACGTTATATCAGAAGTGTTCCTGAGCAATCAGAGAGCAGAAGGCGGAGTTTTGAACGACGTCGACTGACGTCGTCATTCAAAATGGCTGCCGCCACGAAGGAATTTTCAATAAAACAAGGTAAACTATTATTTCTCTGCTGATAAAAAATATATTTCACCGCTGACGTTATATCAGAAGTGTTCCTGAGCTTAACAGTTCCTAAATCAATTCACGAAATGGTCAAATCTGCTGGATTTAAATAGTTTCGGTTTGACATTTTCCAAACAGCCTCGGGTGCGCTACGAAAATAAATGATAAAAAATCGAATTTTATCTCAAATGTTTCATCTAGGCCAACAGTCAGTAAATTAGAGACATATAATTACACACTGGTAGCAGAAAAAATATCCACCGAGTGGTTTCTGAGCTTTTTATCTGAATAGCCTGGACCTCGCCAGGCTAAACTAACAAAACTCCGCCTTCTGTTCTCTGATTGGTCCATTCAAAAATCTAACGGAGAAATCGCTGTCTATGGGAGAGATGCCAGACCCTAGTACAAAGCGAAGTGAAGGACATGGGTCTGGTATCAACCAGGCTAGTCTGTCCCTATCAAATAAATAAACAAACAAATCATTAAATAAAGTAATTTGACACTGATCCAGATATTAACAGCCAAGTCCGAGTTTATTGTAAAACATTGTACAACTCTGAACAGCACAAGACCGAAACAGAAACCCCGTCCCAAAACTAACTTCAACCTCCTTTTATACCCTCCATGTACGTCAGAGGCTTGTACAAACTTGCAAAGTTGTCCTGTACACCAGATCTCCGGCCGTACGCCCTGACATTCTGACGACTGGTTCACCTCCCAAATGTTAAACACATCATTCAACCTTTATTTACACAGGTTAGTCCCATTGAGCCTCAGGGACTCATTTACAAGAGAGACCTGACATTTCTCTTTTTCTCGTAAGATAAGGTCAGCTTGACTCAAGACGATTCCGCATTCTTAATTTGACCATATAACACTACTGTACTTCAAAACTTGCTGCTGTTTTTACTGTGGAGCTATAAAACTCTTAAACAATGGAGAGACTCTTTTAAAATGAATTATAAACCAAATAACTTTTGGTGGAGCCTTTTGGCTTGTGGCCACCCTCCCTAACAAATAACCAGGTTGTTTTAGTTTAGTTTGGGATTACGCTGCAGCCTTTGTCCAAATCTGTCAGAACGTGGATGGTCTGAGGTCTTCAGAGGGCTCAGGTAGCTGTAGAGACGTTGCTTCTCTGCATAGTCAGGCAAGGATCTGGTTAGGATGCTTCCAAACAAGTTGTGTAGAAGGAGACCTGAGATCCAGAACGCTGGAGAAATTATGTACCGGTACCCTCTATCTCCTGGCAACACATTGAGATGTCCAGGACAAGCTGGCGAGTGATTGTCGGGAGAGAGAGGTGTTCCAGCATCACACACAGGCCTGGCATCCTTACTGTAGCATTGTGGGTCATTTCCTGTTTCCATGTGAATGGTTGTTCTAAAGCTACATGTTACAAGAAGAGATCTGGACAAACACAAAGTTTTCCATGGGTCTGGTGTACCGTACTTTTCGGTGGAAAAGTCGCTTCTGTGTATAAGCCGCTTTGTCCAATTATTGGGAATAATTTGTAAAAATCCATAAATGAACCGCTTCGCCCTATAAGTCGCATCTATTATGCGTCACCGCTACGCGACGCGTCAGCGCCTCATTTGCCCTGCTGAAAATGGCGGCCACAGAAGCGAGCCAGCATGGAAGGACTTTACAAGATTAACACGGTAAAAACAATTATTTGTTTGCTGAGAAAAAATATATTTCTTAGCTGACATTATAGCACAAGGGTTCCTGAGCTTAACCGTTCCTTAATCAATTCACGAAATGGTCAAATCTGCTGAATTTAAATTGTTTCGGTTTGACGTCTTCCAAACGGTTACGTGCGCTAATAAAATAAATTGTAAAAAATTGAATTTGATCTCAAATGTCTTATACAGGTCAACAGTTTGTAAATGAAAACCCATATAATTGCACTCTGTAAGCTAAAAAAAATCTGCCGAGTGGTTTATGATTCATAACAATATAAACGGAAATAAAACCGAAGCTAAGGAGACGATTCCGTCTCTAAAAAAAGAATAAAAATTTGAATTTTATCTCAAATGTCTTATACAGGGCAACAGTTTGTAAATGAAACCCATATAATTACACTCTGAAAGCCTAAAAAATATCTGTCGAGTGGTTTAAGAGCTGTTTATCTAAACAGTTGGTATCTGTTTGCGGTAGCTATACCGCTAACAACAAAGCTAAAAGAGCGATTTTGTTTTTAGCTCTGAAAATCTTCTGCGGCTAATAGTTCGTAAATGACCACCAAATAATTACGCTCTGTAAGTTTCAAGAAAATCCGCGGTGTGGTTTATGAGTTATCCTGCTAAAAATCTACAGCTAACAACACAGCTAATAGTAGCTACCTCCAGAGCAGGAGGCCGGGCAGCGACAGAGTCAATCCGAGCAGAGGAGGCTTTTTTCTGACACATGAGCTAGAAACGGTCGGTGTACTCTCTGGAAGTGTCCCCCTAGCGGACAAAAGTGGTACTGCACCATTTTTTGGCCAAAATGAAAAAGGGCGATATCAGACAGAGCCAAAAATGGGTCTAAAAATATGGGGAAAAATCCATAAATAAGACGCTTCGGCATATAAGCCGCAGGGCATTCAAATTAGCAAAAAAAACTGTGACTTATCTGCTGAAAAGTACGGTAATCACAGCATCGCTGCAGGGACGAGCTGTAGAGAGGAATAAAGCCTTTTTGGTGAAGACGTGGAGCATCGCGACATGCTTGCACCATTTTCTGTAATACAACCATGTAGTAGACAGGTGGTGGTGGGGGTCGCCCTTTGGGAGGGGCTGTAACTGATCCACTCAAGATCATTTCAAGTTTCAAGGTTCTCTATTGTCATTTGCATCACAGGTGGTACTCAAGGTTCCAGTTACACCCAAAAATAGCAAAAATATAAAGTATAAAAGTAAGACACCATATACAGTACTAGGATCTAAAATATATGATAAACAATAATAATGTGATTTTGTATGGAGTGTTAAACAGCAGCTTGAACACGAGTCTGTTGTGAGCAGATGGGTATGAATAGAACATCTTAAAGGCAAGAAATCAACAGTATGGATAATCAGCAGCACAGATAAAGTGACATATCATCAATTAAAGTGGCATTACAGTGATTTTCCTGGTTAGATATTCATGAGTCTAACAGCCTCAGGGTAGAAGCTGTTCCTCAGTCTAGTGGTTCTACACTTAATGCTCCTCAACCTCCTTCCTGAGGGGAGTGGGGCAAAAAGTGTGTGTGCTGGGTGAGTGGGTCCTTCATGATGCAGGTGGCTCTCTTCCTGCATCTGGAGGTGTAAATGTCTGTGATGGTGGGGAGACTGACTCCAACATCTTCTGTGCAGCCTTCACCACTCTCTGCAGAGCTTTTCTTTCTGCAGCTGTGCAGCCTCCATGCCACACGTTGATGCTGGAGCACAGGATGCTCTCCACTGCACACCTGTAGAAGGAGGTGAGGACTGGGCTGCTCAGACCAGCTCGTCTCAGCCGTCTGAGGAAGTAGAGTCTCTGATGACCTTTCTTGATCAGGCTGGTGGTGTTGTTGCTCCAGCTGAGGTTATTGTTCAGGTGCAAAGCCAAGTACTTGTAGCTGGAGACCACTTGCACCGCAGATCCTCTTATATTTATGTGTGTGTGTGTGGGGGGGGGTTGTTCTGCCTGAAATCCACAACCATCTCCTTCACCTTCGTCAGTTGTTCTTCCTGCACCAGCTCTCCAGGTGTTCCACCGCCTGCCTGTCATCATCATTTAAATCATTTCAAGAAATGCTTCATTCACACAAGCATCATCACTAGATGCAGTAGCCACACTTTCCATCAACTCAGCTCCAAGGTCAAAGTCACAAATCAAGGTCAAAGGTTAGCCATTGTGAGGTATTCACATGTGATGTGTGTGGAGTCTCTTGTTACTGATCTCCTTTTCATTTCATCAGCTCGTTTTTTTTATTTCATGTATTAAAACAAATTGTGCACAAAAAGTCACATATCTCATTAAATGTATTAGATGAGTACAAAGTGACACATTTAGCATCAAGACAGGCATTTATACTCAGGATTCAGTAAAAACCAAACATGCAGACAGGGTTGTACCGAGTTATTTTATCATCTGTCGTTTTGTAGCAATAACACGTGGAACAATCGTTCGAAGAGGTTGGTTTGTTCCTGCTCCTGGTTGTTTGGAATGAAAAGAGATAAAAGGGTGAACCGTTCAGAGCTCTATTTTTGTACCGATGACTCCGGGGAACTAAACGCCTCTCGATGCTAATGATGCTAACGAAACATTCAGCTGCTTAAAAAACAAACTTCACACAGTCTCACCTCACTCAGAGTCCAACCTGCTGTAATGTGTGTCCAGACATTATTTATTGTGCTTATTTAATGAAAGGAAAAGAATTGTAAAGCTCTATATGTTATATAAACATAAATCTATACAACTAGTGCTATTTTCTTATGACTGTGCACTGTGTGGCTCTTCTTCCTCTGGTCTTCTCGGTCAGACCAAGTGTTTCTGTTCAGTGAATCGTGACCTTCACCTTCTTTACACTCGTTCCATCTGCAGGTCGTATTTACAGTTTTCCACGTGTCAATACATTTCTTATTATTTTTCTGGTCAATCCTGTGTTTTATATTATTAGGGCGACGTTTCCTCTGAACTGATTATTCTTTACTCTGTTTTTAATTTTTTTATTTGAGTTCAACTCTTGACCTTTTACACTGTATGAGAAACTGAAAAGTTTTAAATAAAAACAGATTAAAGTGCTCAAGTGCCTGACTCCATGATTGTTTCAAAGTCACGGGTTTTCCAGGAATTTAAACAAATATAAAAATGGTATTGAATATTCAGCAGCTAAAAGAAAATTAAGAGTTAAAAATGTTATCTAAATGTTTTTCCCTTCTTTTAGCACAGCACTAATGTTTTAAATATAAAGTATTATAGTGCTGTGTGAATGTGTGTGGTAAAGTGCTTATGGATGTGTGTGTAGTAGAGTGCTGTACGAAGGTGTGGA
>JBBPBX010071652.1:0-18259 GCA_038048925.1 Garcialebias charrua | reverse complement strand
ACATTAAGCAAAATAAGAAACTGTAATGATTATACCTTTGAAAGTTTTTATTTAACACAAAAGCAAAACAAACGTGTCGTTTTAACTGCAGTAAAAACATTTACCGGTAAGTAAAAAGTTGTCTGCCTGAAAAAAGGAGCAGTAGAACTAACAAAGGAACATCTGATCATTTCAACTCCAGTTTGTCATCAACTCTAGCTAAAATACTGTCTAGTCAACCTTGTAATGGGTCAATAGTGAACAATATTTTTCCCAACACCATTTTCAAAACTTTGACTCGAGTGTTGAGCCATTTGGAGACATCTCTTGTCTCCTGTACTAACATCCCATGAACTGACACATTTTAATATTGCAGCAAGAATTTCCTGTTCCAAGTTCAGAAGAAGTTAGTTTTCAAAGTTTTTTTTAATCCAGTCTTTCTCTTTTGGGAGAGAATCTGTCCTGCTGTACTGAACAGTCTTTCAATAATATTTCAATAGTCTTTCAATAAGGCCATGGGTGGTGTGTATCTTCTGCCTGAATCTCTGTGGTGGAATCCATTTTGGGTGTGTTAGTGGTGCTGTGGGTGCTCCCAGCTCAATGACATATATACTAGAATATACGTCACTGGTCCAGCTCTTCTTGAAGGCAGGTCTAATGTTACCTGTCCACTTTGCAGTGATTCAATGGACCAACTCTCGACATCAGTTACTTTCAAACTAATGACAAATCAAAAAACTGCAACGTGAATGTAACTTGTAGCTCAACACATTATAGAAATGTAGTGTACATGTTGTAGAAAGTACAGATTCTTCATGTAAAATGTAGTGGAGTAAAAGTACCCACATTTAATTCTACTTAAGTACAGATACATGAAAAATGTATTTACGTACAGTAATAAAGTACTTGTACTTAGTTACATCCCACCACTGGAAACTCTTTTATTCTATTTTTACCTCCTTTTATTATAAGATTTCTGATTCTCAGGTTTTATTTATGTAACCACATGTTATATTTATTTCTTCTTGTTTGGTGCATTTTACAGAAGATAAGCAGCTTTCTGTTGTAGATTGCACGGTTTTGGTAATAAGTTGGTAACTCCTCAGTTCTTCTGGATTTACTCTTCCTCTCCTCCTTCTTTCTGGATTTGTAATCCTCTTTACAGCAGATTAAATCACCCCTGGGATTAATCTTTTTAAAATGTTGTTGTTTTTTTCTTCCCCCCATCAGTGCTGCTGAGAATCTGGAGTCCAAACTGAAGGCGCTGCAGAGCCACTTCACCTGGGATCTGGACCCCAGCAGACCCAAACTGTTCAGTCTGAAGGCCAACCTGGAGGACATCGTCACAGAGGAGGGAAACATCTGGCTGGGTCACATTTACAACCTGCAGGGCTTCATCCAGTACAAGCTGGGCTCCTTCGAAGAGGCCCAGGCTTTCTTCAGCAGGGCCACTGAAGCCTTCCAGCAGGTGAACATCACCCACGAGGGTCCCTGGTTGATGGTGAACTACGGGAATCTGGCGTGGCTGCACCATCATACGGGTGAAAATGAGAAGAGTCAGGACTTCCTGTCAAAGGTTGACGCCCTGCTGAAGAAATACCCGCCTCCCATCAAAGAACAGCTCCACCCGGAAGTCTGCGCTGAGAAGGCCTGGACCCTGATGCACTTTGACAAAGAGCAGAAGCTGCAGGCGGCAGATTACTTCCAGAAAGCCTTCAGGATGGAGCCGGTCATGGTGCACTGGCAGACCAGCCGCGTGCTGGCCTTGGTGAACGTCTTCAAGCACAGCGAGACGGGCCTGAGCGACGATATCTGGGAGGACATGAGCGTTGCCAGGAAGGAGGATCCGGAGAACCTGTACCTCGCCGCTGTTGAGCTGAAGCAAAGCGCCAAGAGAGGAGAGCAAGTGAGAGATGAAGCTGACAAGCTGGCAGTCAAGATCTTACTGAACCCTGTCAGCAGCTACGGCGGCCTGAAAGTACTTCTGAGGGTGTACAGAGAAATGAACGACTTCTATGAGCCCATTCATTTGGCTGAAAAAGCCCTAGGCAAACATCCGGACTCGCGTTACCTGAAGCGATGCGCCGCGATCTGCTACAAGTGGAAAATCCTCCATTCCAACGACCGACACCCAAACCCAAGGAGGCTCGACCGAGCCATCGACCTGCACGAGGAGGTCGTTTCTCTTTACCCTCACTCTCTGACGAAGAAGCTCGACCTCGCAAGCGTCCAGGCGAAGTCTGCTCAGGGCCTGGCGAGAGCAGAGCAGATTTACCAGGAGCTGCTGAGCAACGTTCAGGATCCTGCAGACAGACAGAGGGTCTACAACAGCTACGCAAAATACCTCAACTTTGATCGTTGCGACAGGAACGCGTCGGTGGATTATCACATGAAGGCTGCAGCCATAGACGTTGAGTCCTTCTCCCGGAAGAACAGCATCAAGGCGCTGGAGAGGATCAGAGCCCAAGACTGGAGCAGACTGGGCAGAAGAGTCGATGAGTTCCTGGAGCAACTACAGATTCATGGTGCGGTGGAACAACACAGGCTGGAGGTCTACAACTAGCTCTCAACAGCTGAGTTCAAACCCTTCGTGCATAATTCACCTGCTGTCCTCAGTTTCCTCCAACATGAACCCACTGGTCCTTCAAACTAAAAGCAGCTGAATAATCGACACAACACGTTATCGTTCCTGTATTTTTTTGGTTAAAAAAGTTAGTGTTCTTTAGAAACCTGATCACTGGTGTTGCTTCGTGTCGCAGCGTTGTCACTTAACTTCACTCGTCTCCCCAGAAGAAGCTTGTTAAGAGCCTGCTGTGCTGCTTTTATTACTTTATTAACCATAATCTGTTGTTTTTCTTGTTATAAAACACATTAACCCAAAGTATAATTACTGGAAGCAACATTGAATAAACATGTCATCTCTTCGTTTGTGTCTCGTTGAATGTGTCTGCGTGTTCATGAGTTTAACGCCCCAGCTGATGTTTTTAACTTCAGACAGATCAGATGTGATGTCACAGCTGGACACAAGCCCACCGCTGAAACGAAATTTTACTGTGCAAGTATTTATTTACAACGTGTAAAACAACTTTCATACACACGAATAAAGCTTAAAGTGGTTCACGTAATAAATAAAATCCATCATGGCTGATTCATGTTGGGCTCCCCAGAAACTCTCCAGCTCCTCCTGGGGGGCCCTGAGGTGTTCCCAGACCTGCAGAGAGTTCTGGGTCTGCCCCAGATCCTCTTCCCTGTGGGCCGTGCCTGGAAAACCTCCAAAGGGTGGCGAACAAGATGCCTGAGTCCTGACCGGACGAAGCACTTCAGTCGTTTGGATGCGGAGGAACGACAAAAATAATTTAAAGCCTCACTGACATGATTTTTTTACTATGCATAAAATTGCTCAATATATATATATATCTTTTATCATTCAACTATGTTCGTTTTTGCAAACAAAATGATAAATCAATTTAATTTTACTTTAAAAGTGATTTTAAACGTTGCGCCGTGTTTATTCATGGGAAATCCGATTACAAGCGAATGCAACATCTGTGATGTAAAATCGGGCAGAGCCCTGGGCTTGTCAGTGCGCGTGTGTCTGCCGCTCGCCTGAAGATCGCGTTTTTGTTTTTTTACTTGAAAAACGCCGTTACGTTGTGTCGCATTTGGGTGTTCTAATATCATCAGTGAACAAGTGAGCCTTTTCACTTTACCAAAAGATGAAATACTTCTTCAAGACTGGACTAAACAAACAAAGCTGTCCCCCTCGGACAGATAACTCAAATCTTCACATAGATTGCTAAATTCGTCAAGTTTTAAATTGTCCGCTATTAAAGAGACCAGAGCCCTCTGCCCGATTTTACGTCACAGATGTTGCCTTCGTGTGTAATCGATTTTCCTGTGATTAAACACGGCGCAAAGTTTAAAATCACCTTTAAAGCAAAATTTAATTGATTTATCATTTTGTTTGCAAAAACGAACATAGCTGAATGATACAAGATATTTATGTTGAGCAATTTTATGCATAGTAAAAAAAATCATGTCAGGGACGCTTTAAGAATACGTATCACTATCAGCCATGCTGAGTTCCCCATTTTCTCTTGAGGCGGTCCATTTGGACCACAGTTGTGGGTTGTTAGACTGATCTGATTTGTCCCCGTGACGGTTTGTGCACAACATTAACTGTTGATATAATAAACAAGAACTGCATCAGAATTCTTTATTTTTTTCCATTAAACTTGAAAAAAAAAAACTGTTCAGCCTCGTGATTAAAGTTTATAGACATATGACAAAACGCTTCCAAGGAAACAAACATGTACAGTACAATTAAACGCTTTAAACTAGATCTGGCTAAAAGAAGAATGTCTAGATGATGTTGTTTTTTCAGGCTGTGTGAAGATGAATATGTTCAAAGTCCATTAAACTGCTCTTGACAAGTCCACGAGACCGGTTCTGTTGAAGATCAGCTGCTGTGTTGAGACCACGGTCCTACTGGACCCAGTTTGGTCCAAGCTGCACCTGTTGGACAGATGGACTCATCTGACTCCAGAACCCTTTGGTCTATATAGATATTAAATATCAAACGTGTGTCAGTCAGTACATGTAAATATACTATGAGCATTTGTGAAAACAAAATTTGTTCTGTCCATCCATCCATTATCTTTTACCCACTTCTTCCTTTTCGGGTCGCGGAGGTCAATGGTACATCCAGCTATCACTGTGCGGGAGGCGGGGGACACCTGACAGGTCTCCAGTCCATCACAGGGACACATAGAGACAAATTAGACAAACTCACTCTCTCACTCACACCTAGGGACAATTCAAAGTTACCAATCAGCCTAACATGCATGTTTTAGTCAGTGGGAGAAAACCCATGCATGCACGGAGAGAACATGCAATCTCCGCCCAGAAAGGCCCCGTGGCCGGGATTCAATCCGGCGACCTTCTCTACCAACTGAGCCACTGTGCCGCCAAGTTTCTTTCATCATATAGTTATTTATTTTGAAAGATAAATTGAATGACATGTAAAAAAAAAAAAAAAAAACGTTTTATTCTTGTCAAATAATGTCGTAATGTAGATGGACATTTTCATCTACAAAATAATCTCCATCCAGTTCGAACATTTATTTTGAACAATGTCTAATGCTTGACACTTTTAATTGGAGCACGCTGGATGAAGAGAGAGACTGACAGAGAAGCTGATGTTTGTTCAGCTCATGAGAGAGCTTGTGCTGCAAAGAGCTCCACGTTTTATCACAAGCTGTTCATACAAGCGTCGGGATTAAAACATATTCTCATTTATATTAGAATACTGGATTACACATCAGGCGACACGGTGGCACACTTGGTAGAGTTGCCGCCTCTCAGCGAGAAGGTTGCCGGATTGAATCCATGGCCAGGGGGCCATTCTGGGTGGAGTTTGCATGTTGTCTCCGTGCATGTGCACTTTGGTGTGGATTTGTTCCTCTTTAAAGTGCTTTATAAATAAAATGGTATGGTATGGTATGTGTGGGTTTTCTCTGGGTACTCCTGTTTCCTCCCACAGACTAAAAACATGCATGTTAGGATGATTGGTAACTAAATTGTCCCTAGGTGTGAGTGAGAGAGTGAATGGTTGTTTGTCTCTATGTGATGGACTGGAAACCAGTTCAGGGTGTCCCCCGCCTCTCGCACAGTGACTGCTGGATATGGGCACCAGTGACCCTTATGACCCAAGAAGAAAGAAGCGGGTAAAAGATGGATGGATTGCACATTATAACATAACAAAAAAAAATATATTTTTATTATTACTTTAAACATCCATCCATCCATTGTCTGCTGCTTGTTCTAATCCTGGGTGTGTTGGAGCCTATGTAAAATGAAACTTTGTTCCACCCGGACCACAAAGTATACACAACAAAACTTAACATATGACCAATCATTAATCATCCGGAGTGCACACATGAGACAGCTGTCCGGTCCTGCGCCTCGGATGGAGGACAGACTGCAGAGCTGGTTGGTGGAGGGCTTGCCTCAGATTTAGCCTTTTTCATTTTTGTGTTAGCTCCAGAGCTAATATACTCAACATTTCAAGGTGATCACATTTGATTGATTTGACCCATATGTATAACATAAAACATGTTAACTTTATTGTCAATTTTTAGTTTTGATTCCATGTGCTTTCGTCTCGACTGCAACCTTCTATACGCCATCGCCTCAGAATGCATGAGTCAAATATGGCAATGTTCTTACATTTAAAAAATTTTATTAAACGTTTACAATTTTCTAAGTAATTTGGAGTTTTCCCATGTCCTAAACAACAACCTCAAGTAGAATAGGGTAAAGTCAAGTCAAAGTCAAGTCAAAGTCAAAGTCAACTTTATTGTCAGAACTGCAATATGTACAGGACATACACAGGATTGAAATTGCGTTTCTCTCAGTCCCTCGGTGCAACAGTAACCATTTAAACACTAAAACACTGAAACATTTAATAAACATAAGCATAAAATAGTAAAAGTGTAACACTGTCCTGAGTTTTTGCATAGTAGTATAAAAGTATGAAAATTTACACCAACACTAAAACACTAAACATTTAATGAACATAAGCATAAAATGAAATAATAAAAGTGTAATACTGTCCTGAGTTTTTGCATAGTAGTATAAAAAGTATAAAAAGTATATCTATAAAATAAACTGAAGGTTCTAGCATTGACATTTGCAAAGAGTGGCAAAGCAGCATATGAGTTAATGTACACAGTATATGTATGAGGTAGTTGATGTTGGTATAGAGGCAAAGTGGCATATGCAGTAAGGCACATTGGGCATCCTTAAATAAGGCTAGTCAGAGAATACTGTATATGTATCAGCAGTAGTGTAGATATAAAAGTAGTGTAAATGTAAACAGTAGTAATAAATGTAAACAGTACAGTAGTAATAAATAAGAGCATATTAAGAGCATATTAAGGCCAACGTGTGTAAGTAGTTGGAGATTGGCTGCAGCAGCCATATTGAATTGGGTCAGCTCCAAAAGTTAATGGGAAGCAGCCAATAATCAAATGTGTTTCAATGAAAGTGGGAGTGCAAATAACCCCCAATCCTTCTCAAGCTTTATAAAAAGTGTTTTGAGATGTAACAGTGTAAGTAGAAATCTAAATTACCGGTACCTACATGAGAGGTCAGAAGACGAGACCTCAGAGAGCAATAATTACTAGCTCAAATTACACAATGAACTCTTACAGATGATTATGTGGGAATATGAGCTAGCTCAACATCTCTAAATATCAAGTTTTTGTTAGAAAGTAATGCAATCAAGTGAATGTCTTAAAAATCAAGCGCGACAGTTCATGTATTCATCCATCCCTGCACATTTCCCCATAAGCAGAAAAGCTCTGCATCAGGACACTACCGCTCACCTCGTTCGGTTGTTTTTTAACACAAAGGACTGTGCTCATAAAACTACTCCAGCTGTATGAAAAATGTAATTTTCAGATAGTCAGAACCGTGCGCTATTACACTGCGGCGTAATGTAACGGCCTCTGTTTGAATGATTCACGGCTCGATTCTTCATGTTCCGTCCCGCAGTCTCAGGCAGCGCGGCAAGATTTATTTGATGCCAATGAGGCTTTAAACGTTTCTTATCGAAGACGAATGTGAGGTTACTCAGCTGCCCACAATGTTTTAAAAGCATCACAGATAACTACATGGCAGAGGAACTGTTGGATAATTTGTAATATTGTGATGGTAGCCCAGAACATTATTTCAGCAGAAATGGACCACAGAAATCTCAAACATTGATCAAAGCCATCGGGTCACTCAGCAGCCATGTTTTTTTTTTTTTTCAAAACAGTGTTTATTTTAATGCAGGGTGAGCTAAAGTGCAATAACTTCTCCTCAGGTCGGCTGATTTCACATGAAGCAGTCATTCATCAGTTAATTCGGAGGCGTCCCTGCAAGGCAGCAGTGGTATCTGTTGAGGTAACTGATGTGGACAGAGTTAATGTTGGTTGCAAATTGTTTCCATATGGAGACCTGGTTCAAGCTGAGTCGCTTTGTTTGGGCCTAAAAAACAGCTCTCGTTTCATAGTTTGACCACTTCAAGCGCCCGAAGAGACATTTAGAAAACGTTTGCACCAGCAGTCATAAACAAAGCTGACCTCAGCAGATAAATCAACAGCAGGTCCCTGGAAAGTTTCACTTTAACCAAGTGAATGCGTCTGAATTTAAAGGCCTGTAGCATTCCCTCCACTTTTCATGCTGGGGTT
This sequence comes from Garcialebias charrua, assembly GCA_038048925.1. Taxonomy (NCBI): domain Eukaryota; kingdom Metazoa; phylum Chordata; class Actinopteri; order Cyprinodontiformes; family Rivulidae; genus Garcialebias; species Garcialebias charrua. Next base: position 10,043 of record JBBPBX010071652.1, on the reverse strand, counting down.
TTATCTGATGTAACCTCAAGTGATATTATGAGATCTCACAGGATGTGTTAGCACTCGGGTTATGTGTTGCGAATGATGTGAAAACATAGGCAGATATGATTTGTTTCTGCTGCCTTTCATTTTATTTGTGATTGTATTTCTTACTGTTTATAGAATTTTTTATTTTTTATTTTTATGAATACACTTTATGAATAAATAAATATAATTTTTCGGTTTAGCAGCAACAACAATGAAAATAATCTTATCAAAATGAGCGAAATTATGTACAATAAAAAAAATGTTGCTATAATTAATCCCTTTATACTACAACAAACCTTCACTGACCTATACCTAAAAGTAGAATTTTGGATGATGAACCATAAAACTTGGTTAAATATACAGTAAGTGTTTTCATAGAAAATAATTTCAATTGGGTTAATAATCGATGGGGAGAAATTGGACTTTTTTTTAAATTATATAAAGTGGTGTCATCGACATACAAGTTAATCAACTTTATCAGTGTCCCTTCAAACCCTCTATGAATCTGTTTTAACAACTGCCAGCTGTTTTTCAGAACTATGATGAGCCATTTGGGCCGTCCATGGTCCCAACGGGTGATTGAAGTTCCACCCCCTTTTTTAAAGAATAGTTACTCATTTTAGGCTGTTGCGTATAAAAATAAATGAAAATGAACTTTCAAAGCACAAGAAAACAAATAATAGACACCAAAAATCTAATTCTTTAAAAAAAAAATAATAATAAAAAAGGTCCATGTTTATGAGGCTACTATGTTCTGGATCTTTTGCCCTTTCTCCAAAATATTATTCAAGCTGTTAAAAATTAGGAGAAAAAAATTACGCTTTAAAAAAGGTGGGTTTTTTTCCTCCTAAATTCAGATTTTTATGGTGCGCGAGACCTTTCATTTAGACCGTTCTGGTCCAATTATGAAAATGTCTGGACACCCCTGAATTAAGGTTTGCTACGTTTGCTTAGCTTTAGTGACCATTTTGAATAAGACTGACCCCAAAAGTAAATCAGTTATACCGGTAGATAGCTGTTTTAACTCTGCAGACAAATGCACATGCACATTAACAAAATCCGTATTTCTCTTTTGCTTAGGAACGTAAGTCATAAAATATTCTTAAAGAAAGATGTAGATTTGTCAAGAACTGGTGAAAAACTCACTACATTTTGGTTAACCGCTTAAGCTGTAAAAATGTGTCACATTAGCTTTGGATTTTAGTCAAACAAGACAACTGTAAGATAACCATAGATGTAACCATAATATAAGACATCTCATTATTTTAGAACAAAATGACGTAAACCACCCAGGCAGAGAAACTATAAACCACTTTATGAAACCATATGCAGTACAAGTAATGTTGCATATTTCCTGCTTTTACCATTAACTCTAACGGTTTGTAACTGCCCTCTTTTCTGTAAAAAAAAAAAAGTCAAGCACCCTTTCCCTCTTTCATTTGCATAATATGGCAACGGCTGTAATACACCACTTTTAGTCTCTGAAATACATCTGAAGGGTTTTATACTGATTTGCTAGAATAAAAGACTCTTTCTTTGCGTAGTCATAATGGCCCTTCACAAAACTTCCCTCTTTCCTTTGCCTCTCCTCAAACACTTGTGTCACTTTTCACCCCTTCTGTCCTCGAGCAAGCTTCTATCCAGCCCTCTTCTGTCCTGCAGGCTCTTTGACCTCTCAGCTTACTTGAAACAGGATGACTCTGTGATGTGGAGGCTTAGTTGATAAAGATGGCTGCACAAGTTCAACTGCTTCTGTGGGCTGCTGCCCCAGCCATTTCCCTAAACTTACAGAGATCCTGTATAGAAATTATGACTATTTGACTTGATAACGCCAGTCTGGGGTGCAGTTTGTAAAGTTACACAGTCAAAAATTAACAGCAATATTTTGGGTTATTTAGCCTTTCTTACGATTTTTTTTGTTTGTTTTTTCAAAGTCATATTTTCACTGTTATTCATAAATTTATAAATGTCATATCCAAATTAAATATTTAATTTACAAGCTAAATATTCCGTTTACAAACTAAATACTTAAATTGCAAGCTAAATATTTTGTTAGCAAGCTAAATATTTAGTTCCACACAAAATATTTAATTGTTTATGTCCAAGCTAATTTAATTTGCAATTACATATTTAGTTAGCATTAATTCAATTTTTATTTTGGAAATTAAATGTTTAGTTTGGGAAATAAACATTGAGGTCCAAGCTAAATATTTAGTTAGCAGATAAAAAAAATATTTTGGAAATTAAATGTTTAGTTTGGGAAATAAACATTGAGTTGCAAGCTAAATATTTAGTTAGCAAATTAAATATTTATTTTGGAAATTAGATGTTTAGCTTGGAAAGCGAATATTTAGGTCCGAGCTAAACATTTATTTAGCTAATTAAATATTTAGTTTAGAATTAAATATTCAGCATGGCAAGTAAATATTTAATATACACCTAAACATTTAGCTCAGTAACTAAATATTTAACTTGCAAAGCACAAGAACATAAATAATAGACCCCAAAAATCTAATAAATTAAATTATCTAAAAAATAAAAATAAATGTCAATGTTTATGAGGCTCCTAATGTTCTGGATCTTATGCCCTTCTCCAAAATATTATTGAAGTTATTAAAAATTAGGAGAAAAAATCACATAAAAAAACTTGCATTTTAAATATTTAGTTTGTAAATTAAATATTTATCTTGGACATAAACATTTAATTTGTAAACTAAATATTTAGTGTGGAGATAAATATTTAGCTTACTAACTAAATATTTAACATGCAAGTTAAGTATTTCGAATCCCGGTTCCCCACACCATGTGTCGTCGTGTCCCTGGGAAAGACACTTAACCCCGAGTTGCTCCCGGTAGGACTGGATGGCGCCTTGCATGGCAGTCTGCCGCTACCGATGTATGAATGGGTGGATGGTTGGTATTGTAAAGCACTTTGGGGCCCCTCATAGGGGGCTGGAAAGCGCAATATAAATAAGCTCCATTTACCATTTACCATATTTCGTTTGTATACTAAATATGTTTTCTGGTAAATTAAATATTTGGTTTGGAACCATGACATTTATAAATGTATGTATGGCATGGTGAAAACATGACCGAAAAAAAGAACAACTATTTTTTCTTAAGAAAGGCTAAATAAACCAAAAATATTGCTGATAATTTTTGACTGTGTAACCTCACTGTGGGGTGCTGTTAGTAAAGTTACTAACTTTACTAACAGCACCCCATAGTGAGGACATTCAGGCTGGGGGTTTGGCCAAAGGTTATCTAAATGTTCTTTATCTAGCTACATAAATGCCCTTTGTGTTATTTTAGTTTTTAATAGATCATACTTTTCAAAATATTTAACTTTATTTACAAGTATTTTCCCACATAAATACATTGCAACTTGTTTTTCCTTCAAAAACATTGTTTTCTGCTTCAGCACACTTGCTTTATTTTTGCCTCCCTTTACAACTTATGGATTTTAGCAACTGTTCTGCTATTTTTCATTCAGGACTCAGCATCCACATTTAATTTTCACAGGAAATATGTTTCCTCTAGTTATAGTGTTGAATTAAATTACCTTTTAAACATTCATTTGATTTATTGATGTTCATTTTTTTTTTATTGTCAACAAAGTCCATGAAAACGTGGCCTACAGATTTTATTTCATCATTAATATGTATTGGGACTGTGGCTCGATGGTCAGTGCTGCTGTCTTGTAATCCTAGGCTGCAGGTTTGAGTCCAGGTTACATCAGGAAGGGCATCCAGAGAAGGGAGCATCCAAAATAAAAACATGAGTTTTATTATGATTATTATTTGTTGTTGTTATTTTTGTCGTTGTTTTGTTTGTTTAGTGGACTGTGTGGCAAAGAGACATATATTCAGACTGATCTGGCTTTGAAATATGACCCAAAACCAGTTGCTAACCAACACATTTTGGACATTTAAATTTGAAAATATATATCTTTAAAATGTACAACTTTGCAAAGAAATTGCAGTTTTTATCATTTAAATATTTTAACCTGATATTAGCACCATGTTTTATTAGGACAGAAGCAACAGGAGTAAAAAGAAATAAGAGAGAGAAGAAATCAAGACTGAAAAAACAGTTGGTTGAAAATTGGTAGCATCCATCCATCTATCCATCCAGCCATTATCTTTTACCTGCTTCTTCCATTTTGGGTCATGGGGGGTCACCGGTGCCCATGTCCAGCAATCACTGTATGAAGGGCGGGGTACACCCTGGACAGGTCTCCAGTCCATCACACGGCCACATAGAGACACACGAGACAAACAACCATTCTCTCTCACTCACACTAGAGACAATTCAGTTACCACTCAGTCTAACATGCATGTTTTTGGTCTGTGGGAGGAAACCCAAGTACCCGGAGAAAACCCACGCATGCACAGAGAGAACATGCAAACTCCACCCAGAAAGGCCTCCGGACCGGAATTTGAACCAGCAACCTTCTCGCTGAGAGGTAAAAAGCTCTACCAGTTGCGCCAGATTGGTACCAATTAAACATAATTAAATAATTGTGGGGAGTGGTCGTGCAGAGGCTAGAGAAGGTTGGCCTGTGTTTGAAAAGTTGGTCTGTGGTCGCTGGTTCAACTCCTCAGACGGCAGCACAAAAAAATACTAAACGTGGGTGAAAAAGGTGAAACACACACACACCTGCCTCCACCCTCATCTTCCCCACTCTGGGCCCTTGAGCAAGGTCCTCAAAACCCTTAATTTGCTCTCCTGGGTGCCCTGCTCTCAAACTTTTTCGGGTCAGGGACACAGGAGAGACGTTTCATGGACCCCCCTCATAACCCTCATGTTTATTAAATAATGTTCTTCAATTTGTCTCTTTAATGTAATGGAAATATTTGTGTAACATAAATACTTAAGACCTGTTCTAGTGTTAATACAATTTATATATTTGGGGTATTTTTCATCCAAGCCACACCCAAAATCAATTTTTTTAATTTCAACTTCCAAAAATTACAGTTGAGAAAATTAACAGTACCAAAAACCACTTTAAAACGTTACCTATTCACATAATGAACATAATACTGTAAATGTATCGCCACTTCTTCAAATTATTTCAGAAAACTCTTTACATACAACTGAACAGAATCATAACAGCAGTCAAACAGGGCTGAATTTGTAAACTGATTTATGCCGGAATGCAGATAGCAGGTGAGCCGGGGGTCTGGGCGTCCTCACTCAGAACATTTTGAATAAAGTAGCCCAGAGGTCCGGGGACCCCAGTTTGAGAACCACTGCCCTAGATGGCAGCTCTCTGCTACACAGAGGGCTGTGGTAGCTCGGTGGTCTGTGGTTGTGTCAGGAAGGGCTTCCGGCGTAAAAACAATTACCAAATCTTTGTACGAGTTAATTTGCTGTGGTGACCCCTGAAGAAATGAGCAGCTAAAATAAGTTAAAAAATAAATATCACCCACTGTCTTTCATGCCAAAGTACCAAACTAAGTGAGATCATTTTTATGTTGCAAAATAATAAAATAATGGCTGTTTTAGTAAAACATTTAAAAAAAAAAAACAATGCTGTGCTCAATCTCAAGCAAGATCAGTTGGGAGCTTAAATTAAATGTAAATTATTTCTCTCTTCTTTCTTTTTTTACTGCATCAAATTTTAACTCGATATCTGTCAGATTGACTGAGTAACCATTTTTATGTTTGCTAAGGTGAGTTAGCTGTGACAGCCATCTTGAATTGGTTGACTACAAAAGTGCATTAGTCGTAGACATAAAACCAATGTTTACTTCAAGTGTCAATAAAATCTACATGCAGATAACTAATTAAAATAATTGTGATAATTTGTTGTCTGTGGAATAAAACATTATGTCTTCATGTGACGAAACAAAGTCAGAGCTGAAAAGCTGCTCTCACAAATCACCTCTTTTAAGGTGTAACATCACTATTGAAACCCACACGTGTGTCAAGATGAATAAACATCCCTTTGCTGAAGTTTATCTTGTCGACTTGTGTGTGCAATAAACACCAAAAAACATACCCCTGATGCATGCTCAATAATCCAGGTAGAAAAATCTAAAAAAGCTAAGTCTGGTCCTCTGGACATTCAAAAAAAAAACAAAACAAAAAAATTTGTAGAAACGTTTCGTCTTTCGTCCGAAAGACTTCCTCAGTCTGAGGTGCTGTGTTCAGCTCAGTCTTATAAATAGCACCCTCTCACAGTGTTACACAACCAGTTGGCTGATGACAGCCGAAACCAGCTGCTCACATGATCAAGGAGGACCATCAGCCTAACGATGGATCGTTAGCACCCTGATGGTTGTTTGCTATTCACAGAGGGCTGAGTGATACTAGCAATAACAGCATTGTAAGATGGGGACAGTTGAATTTTGCAGTGGCACCAAGTAGAATTCCCCTGGTGGAGATGATCACAGCCACTGAGTCAGCCATCCGTAACAACAAAATTAAAGAGTTTGAAGCAGAACAACTCAGAGTCAAAGTTTCAGCCTGTCTCAGTAATGCCAAACCACCACCTTCCAACATCAGTAGAGAGGGATGCACTCACCACTCTTAGCAAGGACAAAAACATCATAATTCTCCCAGCAGACAAAGGAAGGTGCACAATGATTTTGAACCAGAAAGACTATCATGAGAAAGTTTGGAGGAACTGATCCTCACCTTATATCAGGGAAACTAAACAGCCACTGGCCAAAAGGATGGCCCAGCACAGAAGAACAACATCAGCAGGTCAGGACTGTACGACCGGTGTCAGAGCTTGGTCCGCATTGCCGGCAGTAAGTCAGGCTCGTTTCCAGTGAGAGTTGGACTCCGCCAAGGTTGCCCTTTGTCACCGATTCTGTTCATAACTTTTATGGACAGAATTTCTAGGCGCAGCCAAGGTGTTGAGAGGATCCGTTTTGGTGGCCTTAGAATCGCTTCTCTGTTTTTTGCAGATGATGTGGTCCTATTGGCTTCATCAGATCGTGATCTACAGCTTTCACTGGAGCGGTTTGCAGCCGAGTGTGATGCGGCCGGGATGAGGATCAGTTCCTCCAAATCCGAGGCCATGGTCTTGAGCCGGAAAAGGGTAGCATGCCCTCTCCGGGTCGGGGAGGAGGTCCTGCCCCAAGTGGAGGAGTTTAAGTATCTCGGGGTCTTGTTCACGAATGAGGGAAAACTGGAGCGTGAGATCGATAGGCGGATAGGTGCAGCGTCCGCAGTGAAGCGGGCGCTGTACCGGTCTGTCGTGGTGAAGAGAGAGCTGAGTCGAAAGGCAAAGCTCTCAATTTACCGATCGATCTACGTTCCCACCCTCATCTATGGTCATGAGCTTTGGGTTGTGACCGAAAGAACGAGATCTCGGATACAAGCGGCTGAAATGAGTTTTCTCCGCAGGGTGTCTGGACTCTCCCTTAGAGATAGGGTGAGAAGCTCAGTCATCCGGGAGGGACTCGGAGTAGAGCCGCTGCTTCTCCACATCGAGAGGAGCCAGTTGAGGTGGCTCGGGCATCTGGTTAGGATGCCTCCTGGACGCCTCCCTGGTGAGGTGTTCCGGGCATGTCCCACCGGGAGGAGACCCAGAGGAAGACCCAGGACACGCTGGAGGGACTATGTTTCTCGGCTGGCCTGGGAACGCCTTGGGATTCCCCCAGAGGAGCTGCTTCAAGTGGCTGGGGAGAGGGAAGTCTGGGCCTCCCTACTTAGGCTGCTACCCCCGCGACCCGACCCCGGATAAGCGGACGAAAATGGATGGATGGATGGATGGTCAGGACTCTGCGATCTACACTCATCTCCACGCCAGCGGTCACTCTTTCAGGGATGAAGATGTTCACATCCTTGATAGAGAGGAACGATGGTTTGAGAGAGGAGTAAAGGAGGCCATCTTTGTGAAAAGAAACCGCCCATCATTAAACAGGGGTGGAGGCCTCCGGGTTCAACTGTCCCCCTCCTACAATGCTGTTATTGCTAGTATCACTCAGCCCTCTGTGAATAGCAAACAACCATCAGGGTGCTAACGATCCATCGTTAGGCTGATGGTCCTCCTTGATCATGTGAGCAGCTGGTTTCGGCTGTCATCAGCCAACTGGTTGTGTAACACTGTGAGAGGGTGCTATTTATAAGACTGAGCTGAACACAGCACCTCAGACTGAGGAAGTCTTTCGGACGAAAGACGAAACGTTTCTACAAATTTTTTTTTTTTTTTTTTTGAATGTCCAGAGGACCAGACTTAGCTTTTTTAGACCAACAAACTTGTTTTTTAAGTTTTGTTTGTGTCTCATCTCAAACTCAATCCAATACTTATTCACAGCCAATTTCAAAAACAATTAAATCTGACTTTTAAACAGAATTGTCATCTCTTCTGTTAAACAGTCCTTATTACAGAACATGAAATGGATCCATTCTCTCTAAGAGATTTAGCTGTATGACGGCAGTTTGTCACCTTAAATAAACCCACTTTTATCAGGTTTTAGTAACTTTCATTTACCTCCATGTACTGGCAGAGGATGAATGGAAGTCAGATACACAGTAAATTGAGCATTTTATTAAATGGAAGCAGTTTCCTAAAGTTAAAAGCAAAAACTAATTTGTAAATGTGCAGAATGCCACACTCTGTTTCTGCCCCCTCAAAGGCTAAAGAAAACAGATGTGCTTGTTTGTATTTATCTGGTTTGCACAGGAGTGTTTCCTGACTTTGTATCGTTGGCCACCACTGAAAACAGTGTTTTTGCTCATGTTTGTGAGTGTATGTTTATCTGTAGCATTATATATCATGAACCACTGGATGGATTTTACCTAAACTTTCAGGAAATAATGGATCTATATTGACAACTTTTAGGATAAACCCAATTCAAGATGGTCGTCACAGCTAATCGGCATTAGCCAACAAATAAAAATCTACAACTCAGTCAGTTTTAAAGGTACCGAGTTAAAATTTAATGTGGCAAAAGTTTAGCACCATCCCCAACACAATGCTCAGTTTTTAATGTTAGTTCAATGGCTAATTTCAGTGTTTATTTTAAGGATTATAATGTAATTCAATTCAGTAGAGCACCAAGTCACAACAGAAGTCATCTCAACCCAACAGAAACATTCATATATTAAAATAATAAAAAAATACACTATTTATCTGAGGAACTGACTGTTTTGAGTTTAACTCCATCACTGAACTCTCATCTTGAGCAAGCATGAAGGCGACAGTGGAAAGGAAAAACTCACTCATGAGGAAGAAACCTTTAGCAGAACCAGGCTCAGGGCAAGTGGTCATCTGCTTTGACCAGCTGGGTTTGAAAGGAACAGGAAGGAGGAACACATTACACAATGGCAGGTCAAGAATTACATGTTAAGATAGATATAGTATCAAATGAAAACTGTTCAATTTTAGCAATTAATTTAAGGAAATGAGGTCAGTTTGTCCTCTAGTATTCTAAGCCTATAGCAGCATAACAAGCCAACCCTAACTATAAGATTTATCAAAAAGGAAAGTCTTAAAACTGGACAATGTGTCAGTCTCATCATGGACAGAAACTGGAAGTTGGTTCCACAAGAGAAGAGCCTGAAAACTGAAAGATGTTCTTCCCATTTTGCTTTTAGAAACTCTGGGGACTATGAGTAAGCCCACAGTCTGCGAGCGAAGTGCTCTGTTGGGAAAATATGGAACAATAAGATCTTGAAAATAAGATGGAGTTGGGTTGTTGAGAGCGTTGTAGGTTAGAAGTGTTCTGGATTTGACAGGGAGCCAGTGGAGAGAAGCTAAAACTGGATAGATACGATTTCTCCTACTAACTCCAGTTAAGACACTGGCAGCTACGTCGGTGCGGCGGGTTCCGGCGGGGGCCTGTGAGTATGTCGCTGTTGGCCCCGGGTGTCATTGTGTGTAGTCGCTGGTGGGGCTCTTCCGGTTCTCCCCTATGGTTGGATCTGTGGGGGTGGGTGAGTGGTTCGTCCTGTTTGGGTGGCCCTGGGGGCTGCGCGCTCGGGGTCCCTCTTGGGTCTTGGGCTCTGGTCCCCACTTTGTCTGCCTCGGGTCTTGGGGGTCGGGTCTCTGATGCTTCGCGGTCACT